>CAUYSK010066273.1:0-35766 GCA_963575035.1 Avahi laniger
TTAATTTCTTTCTATTTTTGGTAGAGATGGGGTCTCGCTCTTGCTCAGGCTGGTCTCGAACTCCTGAGCTCAGAACGATCCGCCCACCTCGGCCTCCCAGAGTGCTAGGATTACAGGCGTGAGCCACCGTGCCCGGCCAAACTGCGTTCACTTTTGACTGCCATCTGGCAACTTGCCACACGATTGCAAACATGATTTTTTAAAATGTCCCTTAATTCTTCAGTCTCAGTTTTTTTAAAATCTGTAAAATAGAGATAATAATAGCCTTTCCATCATAAAGTTATTACAAAGATGAAAACAATTACTATTTATACAATATTTAGAATAGTGCCAGGCACTAAATCCTCAGTAAATTGTTAATGAGGCTCTTACATTAAGCCAAGTAAAAGGTCTGATTAAGGCAGAAAGAGAGGTTAATAATAGATTTGAATGGAGTAATTATTATCTTGTTTATACTTAATTGTGCTATATATGTTCACACTAAATATCTGTAGCTCTTGTAATATGTGACCTTATTATGTGTGATTTTTTTTTCTTAATTAAAAGGCTAAGAAGCACCAGGCCTTCCTAGTAGAGACATGTGAAAATAACGTGAAAGAATTGGAATCGATCTTGGACAGCTTTACTGTGTCAGGCCAGTGGACATCAGGTTAGTTGAAGGTATAAAATGACAGATGCATCTGTCAATGTTCCAAAGTCACTACATTTTGGGAATTCTGCAGATGCCTCTTACAGTCCCTCATCTCAACATGTTTTGATTTGATGACATGATAAGAGCAGTTCTCACAGCAGTCAGTTGGCCTAGCTGGCTGAGAAAGGGTGACGGAATGTGGACCTGCTGTTGTCCTCCCAGAACTTGATTTACAAGTGTTGGGGTCTGTATGATTGGACAGACAAGGGCTCGCTTGCTGTGTTCTGAATCCAACTGAGAAAAAAGTCCTTACAGTATACCTGCAAGG
The DNA here is from genome assembly GCA_963575035.1 of Avahi laniger. Classification (NCBI taxonomy): domain Eukaryota; kingdom Metazoa; phylum Chordata; class Mammalia; order Primates; family Indriidae; genus Avahi; species Avahi laniger. The sequence goes on from CAUYSK010066273.1 coordinate 960, forward strand.
GGAACAGATGTTTCGATCAAACTGAGCCAAATTCTGAGGCAACCTTCAGCAACTTAAAGGTCATGCATTTAAAAGGTTATGTAGAACACAGACTGTAACATAGTACATAGTCTATACTTCCTAAGCTGATTTTCTTCCTAATTTCCTATGTATATATATGCACTCTACAGATAAGGATACTTAAGTAAAATATTTTGGTTCTAGTATTAGTCCACTTAATATGATAAAGAGCTATAAAATCATGTTAGGTGGACATATTTTGGGAACTAGCGAAAGCATTAGTTGGCTAAGGATTCTGTTCATTATTTCCACTTTTTTAATTTTTATGTTTATGCCATTGTATGTGCTATAGCAGCTTTGACATAAGTACTTTTTTCTACCTTGGTTTTCTTTTGCCATACAGTCAACTTCAAATTATTTAGTTGCCTTCTGATGCAATTATATTTTTTAAAAGGCACATAAAGTTCAGTTCCTTATACTTTAAAATTAATCTGAAGGACTCTGTTTTTAAAAATTTTCTTTAAAGGAATTAAACACTAATATGGCAAATGATTTCTTCAGGAAACTCTTGAGTTCAGGAAAGTTTATTGTCCTTGAAAAAGAGGAAGGATCTTCTGATCAAGGCTCATAGTTTATCTTAGGGAGTCTGCAGATTTCTTAGTTGGTATACTATTGTAAACTTAGTGCGATTTGCTATCATCTCTTTTTTTTTAGTCTGTATGTTTTTAGTTGTAATTTTAGGAAATTAATGTGTTACTTTCTTTGTTTTTATTTAAACTTTTCCCAAAAGTGTTGGTATTTCTTAGTTTGTTACTGTGGACAAATCAAAATATATGATAAAAATGACATAAAAATAGATACAGGTATCCAGTTTTCAATTACATATAATACAGCTTTGGAGGATAAAATTTTCCTTTGCAATGGTACTTTTTTATTGTTGAGATGTATCAATGGTGTTTAATGGTGTTAGGATCTTTAAAAATTGTTAAATATTGTCATAGCATATCATATGCTTCAATATTACCTTAAATATTTCTTCAGAGTTGATTTAGAAAAGCTAAGAATAATGAGGTCGTGTCTCCTTTGAGTTTTAAAATGAAATAGTTGATAACAAAGCAACTCATAAGTTATTACTAAGTCTATAAAACAAGAATTGTCTTCTATGAAACTTTTTCTTTTTATTCTTATCTTTTAGTAACCCATCCTTTTTTAACTTCCTAATTTCGATATACATGTGCACTCTATATATTTACAAAGAACGTGTTCCTGTAAAAGGACTGTACACTGAAGTAGTCATTTTTGGATTGTTATAGAGTGATCTTTGTTTCCATATTGTGTTGGTTATTCACTCTTTTACACCATGATCCTCCCACCAATCCATTCTCCTTTGCCCTGTTTTGCCTTGTGCATTTGGAGGCTGACTTCTATGGATCTGGGCTCCTTTGCCTTCCAGCTTCTGATTGGGTTTGGACAGCATAGGTGCACCTGCAGGAGATTAAGAAGGTGAGAGAAGAAAGCAGTCAGGGTATTTATTTCCTCTGCTTCCTTTGCTCCTGGGTGTTTGTTTTTCAACAGCTACTTTCAGGTGGGTCCTCTTTATAGCTGTGGCTCTTATTGGACTATGGTGACAACATTCGCTTCACTTGAACTTTTATCCCAAGGCATGATACTGGTTTTCTACTCATTCTTGGTGCCTGATCATACCTTATTGAATGTGTTAACCTGTCCACATTTCTGTAGTTTCTTTACTAAATTCTCTTCTGATAAACTTTTCTGAGTATTCTATTTGCCACTGGTACCCTTTATTGATTTACATACCTGATTGGGATGTGGTTTCATTCTTACTCTTGGCTTCCATGAAACAGCACTGTATCATTGTAATGGACCCCCTTTTTGCTTATGCCAGCTCAGGTTGAGATTTTTAACATAATCAAGAAGGAAATAATTAATAAACTGTAGTGCCAAATTATTTATGGAAGAACTTGATCAATTAAGATTGCCTATTGCGTAAGGCCTGGCTTCAGTTATACAAAGATGACCAAATATTTGTTCTTCCCAAATGAAGTAATTTATAAACTTATCCTAGGCTTTTATGTATGTGAGAGAGATATATACATGTCTATATCTCAAGATATATACAGGCATACCTTGGAGATATTGCAGGTTCAGTTCCAGACTATCTCAATAAGGTGAGTATCTTAATAAAGTGAGTTGCATGAAATTTTTGGCTTCCTAGTGCATATAAAAGTTATGTTTACACTATATATTAAATCCATTAAATGTACAACAGAATTATATCTAAAAACAATGTAACATTTTAATTATATTGCTAAAAAATGCAAATGATCATCTGAGCCTTCAGTGAGTCATAATCATTTTGCTGGTGGAGGGTCTTGCCTTGATATTGATGGCTGCTGACTGATCAGGGTGGTGGTTGCTGAAGGTGAGGTGGCTGTGGCAATTTCTTTTTTTTTCCTACTTTTAAAATTGATATATAGTAATTGCACGTATTTGTGGGGTATATCTGATATCTTGATGCATGCATACAATGTGTAATGATCAAATCGGGGTATTTAGAATATCCATCACCTCAAGCATTTATCATTTTTTTTTGTTGGGAATATTTCAAATCTTTTGTTCTAGCTGTTTTGAAATATATTTATAATATATTATTTTTAACTAAAGTCACCCTACTGTGGTATTGAAACTAGAACTTATTCCTTCTATCTAACTATTTGTTTGTACCCATTAACTAACCTCCCTTTGTCCCCAGTCTCCCACTCTTCCCAGCCTCTGGTAACTATCATTATACTCTCTACCTCCATGAGATCCAGTTTTTTAGCTCCCACATATGAATGAGAACATGCATTAGTACAGCCTTGTCTTTCTGTAGCTGGCTTATTTCACTTAACATAATGGCCTCCAGTGCCATCCATGTTGCTGCAAATGACAGGATTTCATTCTTTTTTATGGCTGAATAGTGTTTCATTGTACATATACACCCCATTTTCTTCTTTCCTTCCTCCCTTCCTCCCTTCCTTCCTTCCTTCCTTCCTTCCTTCCTTCCTTCCTTCCTTCCTTCTTCCCTCCCTGCCTCCCTCCCTCCCTCCCTCCCTTCCCTCCCTTCCTTCCTCCCTTCCTTCTCTTCCTTCCCTTCCTTCCCTTCCTTCCCTTTCTTCCCTTTCTTTTCTTTTATAGAGGAAGTCTTGCTATCTTGCCCAGGCTGGTCTCAAACTCCTGAGCTCAAGCGATCCTCCTGCCTCAGCCTCCCAAGTAGCTGGAACTACAAGCACACACCACTGCTCCTGGATTATACCACATTTTCTTTATCCATTCATCTACTGTTGGACACTTAAACTGATTTCATATCTTGGCTATTGTGACTAGTGCTCCAATAAACAATGGAGTGTGGGAATCTCTTTGATATAGTGATTTTCTTTCCTTTGAATAAATACCATCGCCTCAATTGCTGGATTGTATGGTAGTTGTATTTTTAGTTTTATGAGAATCCTCTATATTCTTTTCCACAATGGCTGTACTAATTTACATTCCCACCAAAGGTGTCTGAGAGTTCCCTTTTCTCTGCATCCATGTCAGCATTTGTTATTTTATGTCTTTTTGATAATAGATGTCCTAAGTGGGATGAGATGATATCTTATTGTGGTTTGGTTTTGATTATATTTCCCTGATGATTAGTGATGTTGAACATTTTTTTTAATATATCTGTTGACCATTTTTATGTCTTCTTTTGAAAAATGTCTGTATCCATTGCCTACTTTTTAATGGGATTATTATTATTTTTGCTGTTGAGTTGTCTGAGTTCCTTGTATCTTCTAGATATCAGTGCCTTCTTAGATGAATAGATTGCAAATATTTTGTCCCATTCTACAGGTTCTCACTTCACTCTGTTGATTGTTTCCTTTTCTGTGCAAAAGTTTTTTAGTTTAATGTAGTCCCATTTGTTTATTTTTGTTTTTGTTGCCTGTGTTTTTGAGTTCTTAGCCACAAAATCTCTGCTCAGAACAATGTCCTGAAGTGTTTCCCCATGTTTTTTCCTAGTATAATAGTTTTATAGTTTCAGTTATTATGTTTGAGTCTTTAATCCATTTTGTGTTTATTTTAGTATATGGTAAGAGACAGGGGTCTAGTTTATTCTTCTGTGTATGGATATAATTTCCTGAGACAGTGATAAAGTTTGCTGCATTAATTTACTCTTTCTTTCATGAACAATTTCTTTATAGCATGCCATGCTGTTTGACAGCATTTTACCCAGAGTAGAATTTCTTTCAAAAGTGGAGTTAATCCTCTCAAACCCTGCCACTGTTATTATCAACTAAGTTTATGTAATATTATAAATCCTTTGTTATCATTGCGACAATATTCACAGCCTCTTCAACAGGATTGAATTCCTTCTCAAGAAACCGCTTTCTTTGCTCATCCATAGCAACAATTCCTCATGTATTCACATTTTTTCACGGGAGTACAGCAATTCAGTCACATCTTCAGGCTCCCCTTCCAATTCTGGTTTTCTTCACTGACTTCCTCCACTGAAGTCTTGAACTCCTGAAAGTCATCCATGAGGGTTGAAATTAACTTCTTCCAAACAACTGTTGATGTCAACATTTTGACCCTCCTGCCTTTGCACGTATCCTTTATTACTTCTTGGACCTCACCTCCTACTACTTTCTCTTCCTTCCCTGCGTTTGGGCCATTTGGACCTCCTGCCATTTCTTGAAGACACCAAGCATGCCCTTGCCTCAGAAGCTTTTGTACTCATCATTCCTTCTACCTGGAAAGTTTTTTTTACATAGTATATATGTATAGGTATTTTTCTTTTCTTTTTATTTCAAAAACTTTAGGGGGTACAAATGTTTTTTGTTATGTGGATATATTGTATCATATGCATAGCTATTTTTCTTATTTTCCTTAAGTCTAGGCTCAAATTTAACCTCCATGAAGCTTACCCATTGCCCATTCCCATATCACTTGCCTCACTAACTCTCTCCCTTTCATGCTCTACTTTTTTTTTTCCACGACACTTTTGCTGTCAAATATTTTTATCCTGCTATATAGTGCCTTTATTATTATATTTAAGCTCTATGAGGGTGGGGATCTTTTCCCTTTTATTCATTAATGTATTAATTACATTAATTAATCACATTAATAATTGATGTATTACTATTTTAAGTAGTTAGAATAATACTTGGCACAAAATAATCACTCAAAAACTATTTGTTGACTATTAATAAAAGATTGTGGTTGACTTTCATGTTGACCGAGACTCTAATCTTCTTCAACTTTTCCTTCCTTGAGGAAATCACTTGTAATACTCGAGAGGTGTTCTTTTGCTTTCTACCTAGAGAAGCTGAAAGACCCTAGGAAATAATAAGTGTGTTTGTTGCCTTTAGGCATGTATATGTCACCCTAGAATTGAGTAGTCTCAGGGAGGGCTTTTAGGAAAATCAAGAGAACATTTTGGACTTTTCCTTTCTTCTCTCCTCCTTTGCTTCTTTCTTAAAGAAAATAACCTCCTGAGAATTTTAATTGTTCTTGTGAACCTCATGGCCTGGTGCCTTTTAACAAGAGATTCATAGGTTGCTGAGAAACTAAGGATGGCTAAGGAGCAGCAAACAGGTTTCCTTTGGTGTCATTGCTAGTTTCTTCTCTCTTGCTTCCCTTCCCTTCTAATTCACTGAGGTTTACAAACCAAACTTGCACTACTTCATCATACTCATAGTTCGAGTTTATGAAAGACAGGGAGTGGCTTCACTGAATGCTCAACATTCTATTATGGGATTATTAACATATGCCAGCATACGTTGTTTATGGACCTTTCTCAATGCAAAGAATGTTTGTAAATGTCAGAATATTTTGTTTCAGGCATTTCTACTTTGGTTAAAACTTTGTCAAAATAGAAGTTCCTTTCTACTTTGCTTCATCTAATCAGAGTATGTTAAAGATAGTCAGTAATTGAAATAAAGTAAAACCCTATCATTTAACTTTGCGCTAATTGCTACTCATTTCCAACTACCTTCTGTACTCTCTTTGTCCTCTGTTCTTCAGATTTTATGTCTTCTTTTTATCGACTTTCTCCCTTCCTTACTTTACAGTTATATTTCAATTTTATAGGCTTCCCTGGAAATGAAGTATGGATTCTCATTCATCAGAAAGTTTTTTCAAATATACTAGTTCTCCCTCTCTTTCCTACTTTTCCTAGAGATGTGAGTTTCAAATGACTGAAGTGAAACAATTTATTGTGTTTCATCTTGTTTTGGTCATTTAAATGATTCCCTTAAATTTTTTTTTTTTCGAGACAGAGTCTGCCTGTGTCACCCCGGGTAGAGTGCAGTGGCATCATCATAGCTCACTGAAACCTCAAACTGCTAATCCTCCTGCCTCAGCCTCCCAAAGAGTTGGGACTACAGGTGCACGCCACAACACCTGGCTAATAGTTCTATTTTTGGCAGAGATAGGGTCTCGCTGTTGCTCAGGCTGCTCTTGAACTCCTGACCTCAAGTGATCCTCCTGCCTCAGCCTCCAGAGTGCAAGGATTATAGGTGTGAGCCACCATGTCTGGCCTAAATTTTAAACTGTCTATAAAGAATATATTGTTATATAAAGAAAATACTCAAAGGATTATAAAAGTTATCCTGATTGTTAAGCATCACTTCATGCCTACATTGTTATTTATGATTGTAAAACAGTCAGGTTTAAAGTGACAACTGCTGGATAACCCCCTGTAAAATAGCTCCATACTTTCATGTGTATAAATGCACAGAAAAGTCAAAAACACACAGTAATACTGGAAATCAGATAAATATTCAGCTAGCCTTGGAGAGACGATATATACATAGCCAGTACAACTGGAATGAAAAGTACTAACAACTCCCGGTGTTATCCTACGTGACAGTAGGTAGACTTTTTTTGTGCTGCCACTGTCTCTTTCCTATTTCAGAAATGGAGGATCTGTATCAACTCTAAAACTTGGAAACTATCTTTCTACTCTGTGGGTACTACTTCCAAGGTAGAGTATTTACCTCATCTTTTCTCTTAGGTCCTATCCCATCTCATTATAACTCCCAGAATACAGCCAGTCAGGAATGACCCAGGGACTAACGGTAAAGTTCCAAGAAGTCTCCTTTGCATTCCTTCTAGGGATCAGGGAAGAAAGCACTTTGGTAGCAGTTCATACTAGAGATAAAATTTCCCCTTTAATCTATCTCATAGAGTGTGCCAGAAGTCTAGGCAGTAGATTGGAAGATGATACTCCCAATCTTTAGATACTTTAGAACACTATTTAAATAGAATTTGTGAAAAACTAAACATCACAAAACAAGGAGAAAGGAAGAGTATCTGGAATACTTAGAACAAAGTGGTGAAATGGTTTAATGTGGAAATCAGAATAAAATTCAGATGTGAAAAAGAAATTACATTTATCAAATGGGATTCATAAGGAGAGAATAGGCTGAAATAGAAAACATAAGATTAAAAGGTAAAAAAATAAGATAAGAAAGAATTCTAAGGAAATTAAATATAGGATAATAGATTTGTGAGAAGCTATGATAGAATTGACACTGTGGAAAATGAGATTGTTGAATTGGAGGACAAAATACAGAGAAAAAAAACACAGATAAAATGCAGAGAAAAAGAACAAAGTGTTAAAAAAAAGGTAAATTAAGGAAAGAAAAACAAAGGGAAAAGATGACAATATGGAGTACCAATGTAAAGATGGTACATCTAAGACAGAGTCCAGAATAAATGAAACTAATGTAATAATGCAAGACATAATTTGGAAGTACTTCTTTGAGATAAAAAAAAGATTCTAGCATGTAGGATATGATCATTGCATTTGAGGAGAAAATAACCAAATAAGACCTCTATTTAAATATATTCTTAAAAGTTTTAAAATTATAACCGTAAGGGAAAAACACAATATCACCTATAAGAAGAACAAAAATCTGAATAATGAACATGTATTTCTTTCTACCAAGCAAAACCTCAATAAAAGTTTTTTTTAAAAACCAAAATCCTCCTATGATCTTTTCCTTCAAATTTATCCAGTAATTGATTGTATATCTTTATTTTTTTATGAAAAAATTCAAACATTTACAAAAGGAGGCAGAATAGTATAACAAAATCCCTTGTACTCACCACTCAACATTTATCAACTTAAGGACCAATCTTTTTTCATCTATTTTCCCTTTCCTGTATTATATTGAAACATATCCCAGATATTGTTTAATTTCATTCATAAATACTAGACTCTCTAAAAGATGAATTCTCTTTTAAATATTAATATAAATAGAAGTTCATCACACTCAAAATATTAAAAATAATTTCTCATTAACATACATTTCCAATTTTCTTATATATCTCATATAGTATCAGTTTGTTTAAATTAGCATTCAGAGAAGGTATAGATATTATGATTGGCTGATAAGTCTTTTAAATAATTTTTTAAATCTATAGGGTTTTTTCCTCTTCTGTCTCTTCTTGTTCATCTTTTTTTTTTAATTTCTTCAAATTTATTTGTTAAAAAACTGTGTCATTTGTTATAGGAGTTTAACATCCTGCATTTTTCTGATTGCATCCCCATTGTGTAGTTTAACATGTTTATTTGTTCTGTAGATTTCCTGTAAATTGGTAATTGAATCTGTAGTAATGGAATTGTTCCATTAGAATCTGTACTGTCTAATATAGTAGACACTAGGCACATGTAGCTATTAAGTGCTTGAATATGGCTATTGTGACTAAGAAACTGAAATTTTAATTTTATTGAATTTTAATTAATTTAGATATGAATTTAAATCATCACAGTTAAATAAATTTAAATAATTACACTTGGCTACTGTATTAGACAACACAAAATTAGAGGCTTGATTAAAGCTTGGCCTCCAATTTTCTTATAAATTGCATTTCTTTTAAAATTCACTTTATTTTTTTATTTTATTTTATTTTTTTGAGACAGAGTCTCACTCTGTTGCCCGGGCTAGAGTGCTGTGGCGTCATCCTAGCTCACAGCAACCTCAAACTCCTGGGCTCAAGCAATCCTCCTGCCTCAGCCTCCCGAGTAGCTGGGACTACAGGCATGTGCCACCATGCCCGGCTAATTTTTTCTATATATTTTTAGTTGTCCAGCTAATTTCTTTCTATTTTTAGTAGAGATGAGGTCTTGCTCTTGCTCAGGCTGGTCTCGAACTCCTGAGCTCAAACGATCCGCCTGCCTCGGCCTTCCAGAGTGCTAGGATTACAGGCGTAAGCCACTGCGCCCGGCCTTAAAATTCACTTTAAATTCTTCATCTTGTACATTTCTTTTTTGAGTTCTATAAGTTGTTGACTTACATCAATTTGGATTTTCAACTTTTATTTCTCAATTTAAATCTCTTGCTGAATACCATCATACTTATTATGATATGTTTAATTACATTTTTGCCTTTATTAGATTTGTTTTTATGGTTTCTTTTTAGGAGAAATTGTAGAAATTTTTTTCCATTTTAGTCATAAAGTATTAAGAATTATATAGGAAGTAACTGTGAAGATCCAGTGTATTTTATAAGAAAGGAACACATAAGGCTAGGGTTTGAATAGGCAGCCTGAGCCATTATAGAATTATTGAATAAGGAGGGTATTGTAAGAATTAGACTTTATCCAATTATGAGGGGAGTTGGGAAAGTAAGGTCTGAAAAAAAGAGTTGGAGGCTCAGAGAAAAATTATTAACCAGCTGCATTTAAACACTGGCATGGGTGGACAAGTCAAGGTTAAAGCAGATCTGGGAATCCAGGTGTGTTCAGCTGCCAGAGTGAAGGAGAGTTGCTGAAGAAATCTAGGAAAGCCTTTTTCTTGGCTACTGGTGGTAGGCCTGGGGTCACTGTTTAGGAACAGGGCTGATGGGAAGAAAGCTGCATGTGGAGCAGGGCAGAATGAAGATAGCTAGAACCCAGTCTACATTTGTCTTTCACTGTCGGTAGAGTGGGGACGAGCTGGAATCCATCAGTACTTATGTATTTGTCTTTTGTTGCATATAATCACAATGATCTTTAGAGGGTAATAACTGCTCTTGTGTTTCCACCTTTCAAATCTTGTCCAAATTTTTATTTTGGCTAACCGTTACTTGGAACCCTATACCTATCTAGGGAAGGGGATTCTGTGAAATGGCTCTAGTTTAGCAAAGTTCATGTAATACGAAATCACCCCAGTCCACCGCTTGTCACCTTGGCAATTATACACACCTTTTAAAACCATGTTTCACTTCCAAAAAAGACAATAGCAAAACTATGCTCCTGCCCAACATGAAGTGTAGCCATTCCTTATACAATTGAAAACACATTAGCTCTCTCTCTCTAATGGGCATCCAAAGTTTGATATGCCATTTTATCCATCTCTGGGTAGTGTTTATTCCTCTTTTAACTGAGTCAAACTCCCCTTTTCATACTTTGTAATTTAAATACTGAGTTATAATGTTCACCATTATTAATTCATCTTATGTTCAGAAGAGGAGTGGGAGAGAGAAGATAAAGAATATATGTAAATATATTCATTTTAAAGTATAGAAAATTTTCTTATAACTATAGTTGTCCTTGACTTACAGTGGGGTCACATCCCAAGAAGCCCATCATAAGTTGAAAATATCATAAGTCAAAAGTGCATTTTTGGGTGGATAAATCCATAGTAAATTGAAGAGCATACTGAATGTGTATCTCTTTTGCAGCATCGTAAAGTCAAAAAATCGTAAGTTGAACCATTGTAAGTTGGGGCTGTCTGTTCTTAGTCCTTCTTTTTCTATCTGGTCACATGATCATAACTGGTATTTATAACTAACTTCCTTCCCTACCCATACCTTATTCAATTTGTTGTCAGTAAGCATCTCAGTTGGATATGGTTCCATACCTGGTGATTCAAGTCTGTATTCCAAAAGGGTCTATGCTATTAGCTGTTCTGCCTGTGTGGAGTTGTAGTTCTCCATTAATTATTTTTTAATTGTGGTAAAAATGTATAACATAAAATTTAACATTCAGTAGTGTTAAGTATATTCACATTTTTGTGAAACAGATCACCAAAAGTTTTTCGTATTGCAAATCTGAAATTTTATACCCATTGAACAACTCCCCTATATTAGTCTGGGTTCTTCAGAGAAATGGAGCCAATAGGAGATATTCTCTCTCTCTCCCTCTCTCTCTCTCTCTCTCTTTCTTTTTCTCTTTCTCTGATGAATTGGCTCATATGATTGTGGAGGCTGAGAAGTCCAAGATCTGCAGTTGGCAAGCTGGAGACCCAGGAGAGCCTGTGGATACCAGTCTGAGTCTGAAGGCCTGAGAACTAGGAGAGCTGTTAGTATTAAGTTCTAGCCTGAGCCTGAAGACAGGAGAGGACCAATGTTCTAGCTCAAAGACAGAGAGAAAGAATTCTTTCTTATCAGCCTTTTATTCAAGCCTCAACAGATTGGATGAGGCCCACTCAAATTGAGGAGGAAAACCTGCAAATTAAAATGTTAATCTCATCCAGAAATACCCTTTCAGACACACCCAGAAATAATATTTAACCAAATATTTGGGCACCACATGGCCCAGTCAAATTGACATAAAATTAACTATCACATTCCTTTTCCCCCTTCCTCCCAGTCCCTGGTAACCCCCATTCTATTTTCTGTTTCTGTGAATTTGACCACTTTAGATACCTTGTATAAGTGAAATCATACAATATTTGCCTTTTTGTGATTGGCTTATTTCACTTAGCATAATGTCTTCAGGGTTTATCCATGTTGGAGCATGTGTCAGAATTTTCTTCCTTTTTAATGGTGAATAATATTCCATGATATTTATATACTACATTTGTTTATCCATTCATCTGTTCATGGAAATTAGGGTTATTTCCACCCCTTGGCTGTTGTGAATAGTGGTGCAAGCATGCATGTACAAATATCTCTTTGAGACTCTGCTTCATTTCTTTTGGATATATACCCAGATGTGGGATTGTTTTCCCATTAACTTTCCTCCCACGTGATTGTACTAATAGGCACCCTGTGGAATGTCCTGCACTTTAGGTATGCACTTTATTACTACCTCTTTCCCCTTGCTAATCAGGACCAATTGCCCTGTTACAGAAAAAAATTTACTTGCTCTTTGGTTTCCCGGCATGAGGAGCTCTACACCATGATCAGGTAATGTTCTCAACTTCCATTTTAATGGAGTCATTGCTGTGTCCCATGGTGGAAGCATTTTTCCCTTGGAAATTAAGACAGCCCAAGAAAGCCCACAGTTTATGGGATGGGAAGCAGATATTTTCCTAGTGGATCATTAAGGGTAATAGATGAGCCACTCCCATTTCCAACATTTGATGCCAGGAACTATGAATCCTGGCTGTGGGAGAAACAGCACCATTTATTGATTGTCAGCTCAGAACACATACTGTATCCTGGAGGATATTATCCTCATCCCACAAAATGTTGCTATCTGGCCAGCACTATGAGTCTTCAAAAGGCCATTCCACTATTGTGTATGCCAGCTCCTTTAGCAGGATGGGAAACATGGTAAGGCCAGTGAATTCTATGAAAATGAGCCCATTTCCACACTTCATTTGCTATAAAATTAGTTCCCTAGTCAGAAGCAATGCTATTTGAAACACATGATGGTGAATTAAGGTATTTTGTAAATTCATGGATGGTGGTTTTGTCAGAAACATTATGATCCGGGAAGGAAAATCTATATCCAGAGTAAGTGTCTATGTTAGCAAGAATTAAGCATTGCCCATTCCATGATGGAAGTGACTCAGTGTGATCAACCTGCCACCAAGTGGCTGTCTGATTCCCTCTAGGAGATGGTGCCATTATCGTGGGCTCAGTGTTTGTTTTTGCTGTTGGTAAATTTGACACTCAACAGGGGTTGTAGGCCAGGAGTGGTGGCTCATCCCTGTAATCCTAGCACTCTGGGAGACCGAAGCAGCAGGATGGCTCAAGGTCAGGAGTTCAAGACCAGCCTGAGCAAGAGTGAGACCCCATCTCTACTAAAAATAGAAGGAAATTAGCTGGACAACTAAAAATATATAGAAAAAATTAGCCGGGAATGGTGGCACATGCTTGTAGTCCCAGCTACTCAGGAGGCTGAGGCAGGAGAATTGCTTGAACCCAGGAGTTAGAGGTTGCTGTGAGCTAGCCTGATACCACGGCACTCTAGCCCAGGCAGCAGAGCAAGACTTTGTCTCAAAAATGAAACAAAACAAAAAACTAGGAATTGTAACCCAGTCAGCCTTGGTGAATATTGCTGAGCTGATGTTACTACTTCCATCCTTGCTGCTATGATCCTTTTTTCAATTAAGTAAGGACAAATGTGGCTAGGAAAGGATATTGATTGATATCCATAGAATGTTTCATCTTATCCTCCTGATTATTAAGATCCTCCTCTACTGAAGTTGATCTGGGCACAGTGCCCATTTGGAGAGGTCTTTCCCAGACAACCTTGTTACCAATTTTCTATTCACATTCTTTCCGTGCCCAGCCAAGCTGTTAGACCCTACCCATAAATTGGCATATATTGGTACCTTTGATCATCTCTCATTCCAGACAAAATTACAGTGACATTTACTACTTGAAGTTCTGCCCACTGGGATGATTTGTCTTCACCATTGCATTCGGAGCCACCCTTGAGTGGGACAGTAGTGCAGCTCCAGCTGCCTACTTTTTGAGTGGTGTCAGAATATCATACAGAGCCATGTATACCAAGTCCTTTTTTTTTTTCATTTATCAGCTGACCATAGGGAATTTTCCATGCAACCAGGGTGTAGGTTAAGAGAAAGAAAGCAATGTAATAAAAATAGGACCCATGGGAATCGGGACTACTTGCTCTTACAACTTAGTCGTGCCTTTGGGACTTATCTTGAACCCAGTCTTATATATAACACTTTCAGTTGATGATAGAACACTATTGTACATGCAAAATTTATGGATTGGTGGATCAGACACTAACTATTTTGTGATGGACAACCTCAAGTCACATGGTAAATTGGTGGCCAGGCATTCAGTATCTGCTGAGGGCTGGTAGCAAGTCCAAAGCTGATTTTCAAGGGGAGAATAGTTATCTGCAGAGGATGGCTTGCTTTGCTCCAAAATCCTAAAAGTTTACACTGTAATTCACCCATAAGGACTTGTGAAATGCTATATACATCTTGAATTCAATGCTAGTTTCTGCTCATTAGGTCAGCAAAGAAGGTATCTCACTGACCTTGCCAGCTGAAAGAAACTGTTTTTGGTGGTCTTTACTAAGAGGGTAGAACAAATAGCCTTATTCTAATTTCTGGGAAATGTGTTGATTTGCTCCACAATGAAACTGCATATTTAAATGCAGCTGCAGTTGGAGGCCTATGGGATTATGCCTACAGTAATTCCCTGTCATTACCTAAGATCCATCTGTGTTCTGCATAGGCCCAGATAGGTTTGTTGAATGCTGATGTGGTAGGAATCACTACCCATTTCTCTTTCAAATCTTTTTATTGTTGTCATTACATGGATATACTGGGTAGAAGTTAAATCTGGGCTTTTAGTGTAATTATCACCCAAATAATGTACATTGTACCCATTAAGTGATTTCTCATCCCTCATTCCTATCCCATCCCCCACCCTTCGGAGTCTCTAGTGTGTATTATTCCACACTCTATGTCCACGTGTACACATCATTTAGCTCTCCCTTACAAGTGAGAACATGCAGTGACTTTCGGTTTTGAATTGTTCCACTTAAGATAATGGCCTCCAATTTCATCCCTGCAAAAGACGTTATTTCATTTTTTATGACTGAGTAGTATTGCATTGTGTGTGTGTGTGTGTGTGTGTGTATATACCCATCACTTTTTTTTATTCAGTCATCCATTGATGGACACTTATGTTGATTCCGTATCTTTGCTATCATGAATAGTGCTGTGATAAACATATGACTGCAAGTATCTTTTTTATATAATGATTTCTGTTCCTTTGGGTAAATACCCAGGTATGTACCACTGTGCCTGGCCTATTTTTCTAATTTTTAATTGCCATTGTGATTGGTGTAAGATGATGTCTCATTGTGGTTTTTATTTGCATTTCTCTGATGATTACTGATAGTGAACATTTTTTTCATTTCTTGTTGACAGTTTGTATGTCTTCTTTTGAGAAATGTCTATTTATGTCATTCGTGTCTATTCATGCCACTTTTTAATGAGGTTATTTGGGTTTTTTTGTTATTATTGAATTATTTGAGTTCCTTGTAAATTCCAGATATCAGTCCCCTGTTGGATACATAGTTTGTAAATATTTTCTCTCATTCTGCAGGTCCTTTGTTCACTCTGTTGATTATTTCTTTTGTTGTGCAGAAGCTTTTTAGTTTAATTAAGTTCTATTTGTCAGTTTTTGTTTTTGTTACCTGTGCTTTTAGGTCTTAGTCATGAATTCCTTGCTTAGAGCAATGTCCAGAAGAATTTTCCCTAGGTTTTCTTCTAGTGTTTTTGTGGTTTCAGGTCTTAAATTTAAGTCTTTAACCCCTTTTGAGTTGATTTTTGTGTATGGTGAGAGATAGGAGCCCAGTTTCATTCTTCTGTATATGACTATTCAGTTTTCCCAGAGTGATTTCCTAAAAAGAGTGTCCTTTTCCCAGTGTATATTTTTGTTAACTTTGTCAAAGATCAGTTGACTGTAGATATGTGGCTTTATTTCTGAGTTCTCTATTCTGTGCTGTTGATCTATTTGTCTATTTTTATACCAGTACTATGCTGTTTTGGTTACTATAGCCTTATGGTATAACTTGAGGTCAAATAATGTGATGCTTTCAGCTTTATTGTTTTTGTTTGGGATTGCTTTGGCTATTCAGGCTCTTTTTTGGTTCCATATGAATTTTAGGATTTTTTTTTGTAATTGTGAAAAATGACATTGATCTTTTGATAGAGATTTCATTGAATCTGTAGATTGCTTTGGGCAGTATGGTCATTTTAACAATATTAATTTTTCTGATCCATGAGCATGGGATGTTTTTTCACTTGTTTGTGTCGTCTATAATTTATTTCTTCAGTGTTTTGTAGTTTTCCTTGTACAGATCTTTCACCTCTTTGGTTAAATATATTTCTAGGTATTTTATTTTTCTTATAATCCTTTAAAGAGGCACTAGTCTCTATAATCTTTTCAGGAGTGTGGCATTACTTTTGATTACTATTTTGGTAGGTAAAAGTTCTAGTGATTTTTCTCCTGGCCTTTTCTGCTTGATTTTCCTTTGTATTATAATATCCCTCACTCCATGGGTCAGGTAACCAATGTGGATATTGTACCAGTTGTTGCATTTGTCTTTTCTAACTATGCATTCCAAACTGGGGAAATAACTATGGATGGGTTCAGGTAACTACTGGACCCACTGGATAGAGACCTTAACCAGAACTTAGTTGATTACCTCTGTAAACTCCTATCATGACTATTGAATCAAAATAGCATTTTAGGTCTCCCTGAGTTAGTGTGAATTCAAATCCAGTGTCCAGTTTTCTCCAGTAAATGTGGTTAATTTTCCCTTTCTCAGTGCATAGTTACCCTGGTAAATTGTCTCATGTTTCTTTGAGTAAGGGTAGGAGGAAGATTTACAGTATAATTTTTTTGGCAATATGTCAGGATACCTAAAGGAGACCTATTCTCTTTATTTAAGAGAGCCTGGGTCTGTGAACTAGCTCAACTTTAAGAAGTGGTTGAGGGCTATTACTCTCTTTTATGTTGATTTAAGTTCTACTCTTAATAATTAGACCTAGAACTTTTCTACTTACACAAATTGGATAAGATTTTAGTGACTACCCATCTATTTTAATTCTAGGAACACCATGATCAGTTAGTCAATGCCAGTGATTTCTATAGGTAAAACCATTTTGTTTAGTGCTTTGACTCCACTGCCCATTATGGTAACCATGTCCACTTTGTTTCTGGAAGTTAATGGCTACCACTTGATCTGTGTCACCCGAGATCCCATCACTCCCATCAAATTCAGGGAATCCAGTTTGATGGCACCATTTCCTACTGTTATTCTTGGCCTTTTAGTCACATGGATCTTATCGAGCCATATTGAGCTCATCAAGGAGGCTGGGGCTTCCCTCACTAATATGTTTCTCAAGGCTTGGTAAAGGAAGTGCTTTTTGGACTCTTCCAAGGGATATAGTTAGGGAGTAAGCAGGACTTAACATGATAAATACTTTCCATATGTTAGAAAAGTTATGAGCCATTTTCCTTAAATACTTTCCAAAATGGGAACCAATGCTTGCAAGATAATGAAGATGTTTGTTTATAACCTTGGTGAGTAAGACAAGTTAATATACAGAATGTAGTCTGAGTTTGAAAAGTATAACTGCCAACAGAATATCTTTATGTTTAGTGCTTTCAGAATGAAAAAGGAATTTTCTTAGTTATCAATACATTGTATATTAAGTGTTTGGATTTTATCAGGTGAAAATGAAAGCCATTGAATGTTGTTTCATGTTTTCTAGTATTATACATGGTCAAAAATCAACATTGAACAACAGAGTTCTGTTCTAAGGATGAATGTGACTGCTCATGTTCTATATAGATAGCTTGAAAAAAGTCAGTTTTTTGTCTTATATTCTCTCTCCATTATTTCTTACTAATTCACCCCTTTTGGGGTCTTGCAGGAAACTGAAAAAGATAAGAGGATGGTCGAAAAGGTAGAGGAGATAGACTTATCTTATTCATTACAACTTACTGTTTTTACTGTGGAACTATAGGTTATTGAGGTAATCACACCAGTTTGAAAAACAGTGGTTTATGAGTCATGAAAAAATATTTAGTTTTTGAGATTGTCTAAAAGGAAACATTTCTAAATAAATAGAGTGCTTGGAACCTTTTTTCTACTCCACCTCCTCCCGTGGGCTACTAATTCGAGAAAACGTTTGCTAAAGTACAGCCAGGGTTGAAATCTACTTAAAAGTGTTGGACAAGGGGGAGGGCGGAGGAGGGAGGAGGGGACGGGTATATGCATACACAAAGAGTGCCATGTGCACCATCTGAGGGATGGACACACTTGAAACTAGGACTGGGGGGGGGCAAGGGCAACAAACATAACCTAAACATCTGTATCCCCATAATATCCTGAAATTAAAAAAAAAAACAAACACAAAAACATGACAAAAACATAAAAAAAAAAGCAAGTGAGAGGGAGAGATTGAGACAGGAAGACAGGGAGTGGTGATGTGAAAGTATAGACTGGTACCCATGGAGAGAGACACACATGTATAGGGAGAAGGAGAGAGAACCTCAGAAGATTTTGAGTTGATGTTATTGTAGTATAAAGTATTCCTAACATATTCTGTTCTTCATTTGGAATTTGACTTTTGAAAAGCTAATTATGACCACTGTTTGGATCTTATCTATCTATGAGTTTTTAGCTTTCCTCTGATAGGATAGCTTTAATAATCCATTGTGCTTTATATTAGCTTTAATAATCTAATCAGGCCATAGTGCAGATTAGAATATTATTAGTTTAAATCAAATCACTCATTAAGGTCCTTGTTCCAGAGTGACCCTTTCTTTTTATTTGTAAGCATTAATACTTACTGGTCATGTTAGGCGGCCAGTAAGTTTCTTTTTATAATGAATGTGGGTGAGACATTGTCGTAACTCATTTTATGCTGCTGTAATAAAATAGCTGAAACTGAGTAATTTATAAAGAAAAGAGATTTATTTCTTACAGTTCTAGAGGCTAGGAAGTGTGAGATTGAGGGGCCCACATCTGACAAGGGCTCTCATGCTGCATCATGCCATAGTGGAAGGTGGAAGGTTAAGAGTGCAAGAGAGCAAGAGGGAGCTGAACTGATTTTTCTACCAAGCCCACGCCTGAGATAATGAACCCACTCTCATGATGACATTAATCCATTCATAGGGCAGAGCTCTCATGACCCACTCACCTCTTAAAGATCCCACTTCTCAACACTGTTGCATTGTGGATTAAATTTCCAATACAAGAACTTTGGGGAACACATTCAAACCATAGCAGAGATAAAAGATACTTTGTACTTCAACCGAACTTTATTGTATAAACATTTTCAGGCAAGAAAACCTTATTTTATGTAGAATATAAGAATGTGCATGGGTCAGTAGGAGAGGGCATTTTGTCCCCTTACTCTTCAGCACTCATATTTAGATGATTTGATTCTTCTGAATTTCTAAGAGGAAGTTTTCTCCCTTATTGTAAAAACGCAGATTTCCCGAGTGTCCTTGAATGATTTATTCATGGCCTACTTGTGTTGTAGCAAAAGAAAAGAATTATACATTACATTTTTTATCTTGTGCAAGAGAGCAATTTTTAAAAAATATATTGGAAAGACCTTTAATAAAATTTTTAATGAGTTGTCTTTCCAACTCATAGTCATTACAAAGGGTATTGTCTCCTCTATTATTATGACTCAGAGCACTGTATTTTTTTCCTAGCTGGGATATGTGTTGTTTTCATATTACTTTTGGTTTTGAAGTTAAATATTCTTCTTCTGTTTAAGAAAATCTAAGTTGTACCCATACTTAAGTTGGTGTTTAAATTATACCTTGATAAATGTCATAAAGTTATTAACAGCATTTTTCCTAAGATTAAAACACTAAAAATCACCAGTACTCTGAGATGAATAACATTCTATCATTAACCAGGAATTTTTTCCCCTTTCTTCTTTCTTTCCCTTATTACTGTCTTCTTCTCTCATCCACAAGTTTCAGTAATTGAATACTTGAAGAATGGATGAATGATCTCACGTAATTATTTATTTACTATCTCTCACCCTCTTATTAGACTGTAAGTTCTACAAGGACAGAGGCTACACCAATCTTGTTTACCTCGGTATGCCTAAAACCTAAAATTAGTACATGGTAGGAATTCAATAAGTTAGTTGAATGAATGAAAAATGAATAATAGGAAATATATTATGAATGCTTTTTTAAAAAATTATCTTTGTTGAAAATCTTTTTCTTGTATATTGAAATATTTAGATTATAAAATATGGGGAGAACTTATAATAGGAAAAGAAAGATATTTTTAATATGAATGTTTTTAAACTAAATGTGCTACTCATTTTTTAGCACTTAAAGAATAGTGTAGTAAGCAATCAACTTAAAGTAGTTTCTGAAACTGTATTTTTTATTATTTTGGATTAATATTTGGAACTACATTTGATCATGTGAGCTTGATTAGCTCAACTAACTTAATTTATGGCCCAACTATATTAAAGTAGTTTGAGGGCATAATATAGAAGTGCTCATATTTTTGCAGTGAGTATCAATTTTGAGGTTTTAATTGAAACATGATGTAAGCTATGTAGATAATAGCATTTTATTGTTTATTTCATCTTGTAACTTGAGAATTTTAAGGATTGAAGAATATTTCCAAGTATAACAGAAAATTATATCCTCTTGAGTTCAGAAATTATTATTTAAGCAAAATAATACATCGTAAAAGGCTTGACTGATCAGAAACACAAGGGCCAAAATAAGTGTATATAACTCCTCAAACAACGTTAGTATAGACTGTACATTTATTTAATTGTTCAATAATAGGTATGTACAAACACTGCAGTACTTAGGAGATATTAAAAAAAATTACTAACTTACCATGTAGATCTCAATAAGATAGAAAGTAGCCATAAATTCGAACTTGATATATTATGAACTTTAATTTGGCCACTTGTTTAGAAAGGCTATTAATACTTGACCATACAGCAGTATACATGGAGAATAAGATTCTACTCAATGTTTCATAATATCTTTTCAGCTCTATCTAATTGTAATATCTCTGTTACTGTTTGGTTAGCTTTTGTCCCTTTGTGGCTTTAAGGGTATATTTTCATCCTATATTTTTCTCTAGGCATCCACAAGGACAAAGATAAACCTCCCAGCTTCTCTGTTGTCCTTGAGACTTTGAGGCGTACCTTGACAGATTACCAGAACAAGCTGGAAGATGCATCTAATGAGGTAACACTTGCACTGTTTGGCTCCACACATATAGCCTTCGGCCTGTACCAGTACGTATTGCTTGCTTGTTACAAAGGTCAAAAAGATTGGGAATGTTGAATTGGCAGCTTCACAGATATAAAAAAATAATAAATTGTCTGTCACTGTTCTTTCTTTAAGTGTGGCCTAAAGTCATGTCTCACTTATGTTTTTGTAACCCTTCAGTCCCACTATTATTTTCACAGTTATAAAGACTGTCACTTCTTGGTCTTCATAATGTATCTGTTTTAATTTCATGAAAATGCTGTGCAAGTAATTTAAGTTCATATGTGTTGTATTTAAATGTTCATGTGTTTTTATGACATTTGGAATAGCCAGTGGGAATTTAGGTTTTGTCAGTGTTTTAGGTTAAGATTTCTGCAACTGTGGAAGCCTTAATAAAAAGAGAGAAATTAGTTTTTATTCTCTAAAGGGAGTAAAGTGTTGTTAGGAGTTTTAAAAAACAAATATCTGTTTGATGTAGCCTGGAAGCTTTTAGTTTGCTGATTGAAAAAGCTCATGCTTCTATTTATCATCTCATTTGTATTGTTTAATATGTGAGTTGATAATTTTCTTGGGTATTAAAATGTTTTATGAATTCATGCTTTAAAAATTGAAGAGTTTGTCTAGTTACATCTTGTCAAATTAGCATATGAAGTAATTACATTAAATACAATTAGTTAGCAAAACAAACAGCTTGCGCCAAAGACAAGTAACATAGCATGGAATTTAGTGTTTATCCTTTTCTTTCATATATTACAAAGGCCATAAAACTATTACATTTCACATTTCAGTTGAGGCTTATTTTCTTTTAGCTTGCTAAGGCAAACAAAGAAGGAAAAGTGAGTCTTCTGAATATCTTCATAATTGTTCTAAAGGCATAAAAGAAAGTGACCATTGAAATAATTAAATTTCTATGAAGAATAAATATTGCTAAGTCTTTCCCAGTGAGACAAGACAAACCTGTATTGTTAGTAGTTTATGAAACTCTTCTGAGGCCTAGGTCTGGAAGCTGCAGGGTAACTATGAACATATTACCCACAGCGAATTGTTATTTGGGAGGATGAATGTCACATGATCCTCAGCACAGTTGAAAAGTCGACTCAGCAGGCTTTGGCTTAGTAATGTGCTTTGTTGTGAACCAGTGCCAGAGACAGCAGTGGGGAGACCAAGGGGGTGGCTGCAAAGAAAGCAAAAAGAGCAGTCTGACAGAAAGAAGAATGAACTGTCAAAGAAAATAAATCACAAGCAGTGCAGGACCAACTGATGACCTGCCACAAGCCTTCCCAGTAGGACTGCATGTGACCGACCCTGAAGTTGTCATATGGAGTGAGAGACCGGTGAATACCCTCATGATGTATAGAAAGAACAGTCTACCGCTCTGTTCTTTTTTCTTTCCTTATAGTGCCACTGCTTCTGGCATTTTGGTCCAGTAGGATTTTAAGAATAAAGTTATATTTGTTTACAGTAAGAATGAAATCTTTTATCCAGACATGTAGGAAAAATACAATAACATCACTGATAGTTAAAGCTTGAATGCTTTCTTTTCTTTTTAGCCATGTAAGCTTGTGACAGAAACCATATAGCATTTACTCAAAAGAAATAATGTTTTTAAGACTTTTAATTACTATTCAAAAACTTATATTTAAGTAATTGCATAAAAAGCATCTAAAGATTATCCATCCTTGAAAAATGTAAAAAAGTTACCTACATTTTCTTTCATCAGCTAAGCAGCATGAATGATGCTAAGGAAAAGGCATCTAATGAACTCGATTCTACCAAACAGAAGATAGAATCTCACACTAAAAATATAAAGGTATTATGATTTAGAATAACTTTTTCCTTTTGTATTAAGAAACAAATATAATTATTTAGAGTATTTTTTTAGGTAGTAATATCTGAAAATAGATCTTTCTACTTTTTAAGTGTGTTTGGGCACAATTTTAATTTCAAAGTAACAAGAATGTTTTTTCATTTAAACAAATTAAAACTTGATTAGAAATTGTTTTGGTTAAAGGAAAATTCATTTCCAGATTTAATTATAATACCGTAGATTCAAAAATGATTTAAGATTTAATGTCCCTCCTTAGATATGTATTAAACATATTTTACATAAGCACATCTATATCATCTATATCATCCATAGTCAGTTTTCATCATTTAAGGGTGGAGTCATTGTCTGGTAATAGGCTTATACCACACTTGACTAAGGTCCAGGGAAACAGTTTATTTTATTTTCTGTGCCAGTTTTATGTACTACATCTTTGCAAAATTATACTGAGGCAAATCTCAAAAGTTGCTCGGTATTGTTGGAATTATTATGTTGGTTCATGTTGAGTTTGTCATGGACACACTTCAATAGAATTTGTTAAGGTTAAGGAATAAATAGTTTAGGAATAAGTAGCAGAATTTTATGCCACATATTTGAGATTTGTATAAGTATTTGGAATGTCATTAGAAAGTAAATGTTCTTATGTTAAATGTAAGAACTTTATTTTTAAAATATTATTTAAAAATTTTTAACTACTAAGTTATTTTTTATAATGGGTTGAAAGGAAACTCCCTTCAAAGAGCTTTCTGGAATAAGCTATCATGTTACCGTTTTATGTAAATGTTCAAACATAACAAATTTTCTGATTTTGAGCTAAGAAATTATACTTAAAAAATACATTCAGTAAAATACCTTAATGTTTAACATTATAAACAAATGCTTGACTTTGTGATTCTTTTGTTTTAAAGCTTTGAAAATTTTCATTATGTATTTTCTATTTGTGCTCCCTCACCCCTTAATTGCTGGCCTTCCCACAATCTCTTCATTTGGTATCTGTGACAGGAACTTCAGGATAAACTGGCTGATGGCAATAAAGAGTTAAGTCATTTACGTACTAAATGTGCAGACCGAGAGGCTTTAATAAGCACTTTAAAAGTGGAACTACAAAATGTCCTGCACTGTTGGGAGAAAGAAAAGGCACAAGCAGCCCAATCTGAAAGTGAACTACAGAAGCTTTCCCAGGCTTTCCATAAGGATACCGAGGTATTACCTGAGACTAGGTGACTGTCAGGAAAGGCCTTTCACTTGTCTCAGTTTTATACATTTACATACATCAAGTGACTATTTTTACTCATATTTGATTTAACTGAAAAATTGTTGTGAGCTGAGTATTTTGAAATGTTTACGACAGCTGCAACATCAGTCACTCCATTACTCTTGTGTCATCCTTCTGTGTGAGAGATAATGGTTTAACCTTTCTATCACTTGTGCAACTAATTTTCTTTGGCTTTTTAGATCATCACATCTCAAGCAGTTTTGCTCCCAACAGTCCCTTCAAGCTTTGCCTGTTTGCCAGTGACAAAATTATTGTTATTTCAGTAGTTCATTGGCTCTGTATGGTAGAAAGAATGTGTTATTTGTAATCAGACAGACTTGGTCTTGGATCCTGGTACTTCTATAATATTTACAAATGGTGTGGCTGCGGACAAGCCACACAGCTTAGTCTCTCCACATCTTAGTTTCCTTATTTGTAAAACAGGAATAATATATACTTTAACAGTCTCCTTACTCTGTGAAATTATAGGATATTAATAAAAATTTAGGAAAATAAAAGTCCTACAAAATTAAAACTTTTCATTTGCACACCGTGGAGAGTTGCCTGTCCATTATTATTTATTAATGACTTCTTAAAATATTATGACAAAAATTTCATGTTCTGTATAAGCCTGTGTGAATGGAATTGTTGTCTTATATATTTTTTTTACTCATGGGATATAGAGCTAGGCTAGCTAGTGGACCTAGTTTATCTAAGTCATCCTGCATATTGAGTTCATTACCCCAACAAATATATACTTGAATGCCAAGAGAATAAAAAGGAAACATTCTTTCTACTCTTTTTACAGTCTGGGATTTAAATTGTGTCCACATGAAGGGGTTGGAATTGTTCTACACATCAGATAATGATTAAAGTAAAGGAAACTGGAAGCCTGACTGTATTGTAAAGTCAGCATGTCTACAGCATTGTGGTTGGGTTCAACATGTGTGAATTGATTTTGGATCTTGAAATTCACTTTTCACGCCAAATGGATGATTATCATGCTTGGTTTATCACAGCCCAAGCAAAAAGGACATAATGGCGACACAATGAATTATCCTTGAGGATGAACTTCCTTGAGGGTGAATGTGATCACTTGGCAAAATGTGGAGGAAGATTTTTGTGCCTGAATATTACATTTATTTAGTTCTCTTTAATAAGGTTTTTTAAACGTTTTGACCCAATTCAAAAATGCAAAAGTCATCTTTAACTGCTCATAAAAGGAGAAGGCATGGTATATTTATGAAAAAATCTTCTTATTTCTTGTTTGTCATTGTAACTGCAGTTTAAAACTTTTTAGTTTTTAAATTATTGTATTTGGAAAACAAAATAAGGTGGCATATAGGGTGAATTAAAGATATGTATTGTGATATATGCAGGAAAACTTTCACTACAATTTCTAATTATAAAATCTTTGCATATACTATATTCAGTCTTTTAAAATCTATGATAGAATTTCCTTTTTTTCTCTTAATTTTTCTCCATTTAAAAGTTTTCTTTTTCTGCTGATCTATTAAAAAATCTTAAGGGAAATTATTTTATCTACATAAAATATTCATCTTGCAGCTTCACAATTACCTTGTCTTTGAGTTTCATGCTCTGGGACTTTATAGATGAAATACCTTATAAAGAAAGCTATTTGACATTGTAGTAAGTAAACCCTCCTTCTGTGTTCAAGATGGGATCAGATTTATATTGAATTCTACAGCTTAGTAAGTATTTCTAGTCATTCAGCAATGGTTAGTTTAATTACTATAATGGTAATATAATTTTGAAGGACTTTTCTTTTTCTTTTTATTATTTCAGCATATTATGGGTTAAAGGACTTTTTAAAAAACATATTTCTAATTGGACATTTTTGAAAGTATGTCTTGAGCAGCCATATACATTTTTTTTGCTGTTACTTTGTAATATTTAAACACCTACAAATGCCCAGAGTGCCAAATACTATATGAACTTATAAGTGGGGGAAACAAATGAGCCCATCTTCCATATCTTTCATATCACTGTCTACTTTGCCTAAGGGCTTTGGGATAGATTTCCTATAAGTGGTAAGTACACTGGAATCTCTGGAGGAGGAAGAAAGCTGAGTTATTGTGTACATGTAAAGTATAGATATTGGTATAACTTTTTCTTCATCAGAGTTGGATAATACTCTTCTCTCTATATTGTTTCTGTTTTGGCAAATGAAAATATGAAATTATAGAATTAGCATCCTGACTTCCAGTTAGACAGGCTTATAAACAACTAGTCCAGTCCAAATTCCTTGTGTTATAGCTAAGGAAGCTTAGGCCTGAGCAGGTGCTCACTCAGATCGTAGTCTCAGCAGCAGCAGAGCTGGGGCAGAATCTTGGTCTTTTGGCTTCAGTTTTGAATATTGAGTGTAAACAAATCCAAGTGTTCTATCCGATGCTTGGTTTTGAAAGCAAAAAAAAAAGCCATCAAAATATTCTGAGACTTGAGTATTTTAATTCCTTTCCAAGTTTTTGAAATAAATTCTTCACCATTTGTATTATGTGTCTTGCTTCTTACAATGTTTATATATAGGAATTAATTTTTTTTTTCCTGCAGGAGAAGCTAACCTTCCTTCACACCTTGTATCAGCACTTGGTAGCAGGCTGTGTGCTCATAAAACAACCAGAAGGCATGCTGGATAAATTCTCTTGGTCTGAGCTTTGTGCAGTCTTGCAGGAGAATGTTGATGCCCTGATCGCAGACCTCAACAGAGCTAATGAGAAGGTAACTGTCCTCAGGCACCAGATACCTCTATTAAATTCAGTGACATTTGTCCACATCACAGTATCATTAAGAGGGGCTGACATTCATCTTATTTCAAAAAGAATTTGGATGTTAATAATTCAATACCATTAATTATGGCTTGTCTACAACTCAGTTTGATGCCATTGCTGTGGGCATGTAAATGTGACTGAAGTCTGTATGAAGTCTCTAAGCTCCACTTTCTGTGCAGGACATGCTAATACTACTAGCCAGTATTAGCCACAGGGACCTAATTAAAAGAAAATAAATTAATCTTACTGATGAAGCAATTCAAAGAACTTAGTCATTTACATTAATAAACCAACTCTTTATGTTAGCATAAAATAGAAACAGGGTACAGTTATTCAAAAACATCCTAAAATTCTTTGCTTAGGAAATATTAGGTGTTATTTTAAAAGCACTTAAAATTTTAAATTATATGCTTATGACTTGTTTCTTGAAATATAATAAAGTGTATATTAGAAAACCCATTTCATGCTTTAGAATGTAATAAGTATATTTTCCTGGAGAAAGCTATAGACTTTTACGGTCACTTTACCATTTCGCAAGCCTAAGGAATTCAGTCTTCAAAAAAAAATTTAAAAACCTGCTTTTGGTTATAGAAAATTAAACATTAGCAGATAAACTTGTGCCACCATTAAAGATACTGATTCTTATCCTGGGTCTATTGAACCGGTCAGAACTGTGTTTATGTGGTTTAGTTTCCAGGTCTTAGTTACAATGACATTTGTTCTTAAGGGACCTGAGAAGAGAAAAACTGCCCCATAAGTTTAAAAAATAAATGTGTTGAAGTAATAGAATAGCATATTGGCCTAATTTCAGGGTGATATTTCTTATTTTTGAGCATTTTATATTGGTCTATTGGCAAAAGCAACTATAGGCACTCAGAAGTAGGACTGAGAAATGAGGGAATAAATTGTGTGAAACATATGCTGTTCGTGATTGTGAATGTGTGTATCATGGGTTTAAAAATTACAGATAATTAAAATTGAGAGTTTTAACCCTCCAAGATGGTATTATGTTTTTAATAGTTTGATTGTTTCAAAACATCATTAATTGTCACACATTTTAGAAGATGAGGATTTAACTTCCAGTGTTGGAGTGTGAAATAAAAAATGGTTGGAACTTTCTGCTCATTATATGTAAAATGTTTGCAGATTTGTAGATCTTATTTAAATGCTTCTTGTTGAGATATCTGAATAGCTTGAGCTTTGGTTTCAAAAATAAGAATATCTTTCTTAATCTTCTCAGTAAAATTGGTTATAGAATGAGTAACTTTATTAAAAAGAGAAGAATAAACAATTTGTCATGTAAGTATAAAAATAGTACCATATTCTGAAAAAATACGGTAATTTACCTTGCTAATTCCTGTTTCTTAATTTATTTACATTTTAACTTAAAATTTTTATATGGTCTTAAGGAATCAAATATACTAGAAAATTTGGGGTCTTTTGGGGGGGGAGATGATGTAAAGAAATCGTTTGTGAGCATATCTCATTCTCTTTTGCATTTCCCCATATAGATAAGCCATCTAGAGTATATCTGTAAAAACAAGTCTGATACAATGAGGGAGCTTCAGCAGACCCAGGAAGACACCTTTAACAAAGTGGCAGAGCAGATCAAAGCCCAAGAGAGCTGCTGGCACAAACAAAAGAAAGAACTGGAGCTGCAGTATTCTGAACTCCTCCTGGAGGTACAGAAACGGGCACAGGTATGCTGCCTCTACAAAGAGCTTTATAAATGGGTTACCCGATGTAACCATTTCAAGCGTTTTAGTAATAATGCCAAATCAATTTAAAACTTCTTGAGAACCTGATAAAACCTGTTTAGACACACATAGTATGATCATACAGACACACACATGTTAAGGATTATCTTTTACTTAAGTTTGAAAGTATCTGGGTTTCTGGTTAAAACATCCCCAAATGCATTGATCAATTAATTAAATGCTAAAATTGTATTTCTTTTATTTATTTTTTAAAATAAAAGATTAAAAGATTTGGTAAAACATTGTCATTTTAGAGTGAGTATCTTTTTATCTAGTTTACTCCATTCGTGGGGGGTCCTTTGTGAGCCATCATTTTAATTCATTTTGGGTTAAAATATGTTATACCTACTAACATTATATAAGGACAAGAGTTGTAGGCCCTGTAGCAAAGGTATTGACTATGATATTTGATTGAGAATAGATGTTATGGGTAATTAATATAACCATATCTTTTCCTATACAAATTACTGTCAGCATTATTTATATTGTTAACTGCTGTCCCCACCAAATCAGGAGTCAACATAATGATAGTGTAGAGTTTTTTGGCATTGAATTTATTAATAGGTCACTTTTGTTCCCATGATAGGATACTTAGGAATCAGAAAATTTTATTTTTCCCATGGTTGATTCAGTATTTAACCTCTTTATTTGTTCCATTCAGACTTATATTGGCAAATCTAATCTTAAAAAAACCTCAGACCATATGTATATTTGTTTGCCAGTAACTGGTTTCAGAGTGTGAAAATCAAGCCACTCTATATTTCCAAACTTAAGGGCCCTATATAAACTTACATTTTTCTATATGAATTTAAATGAATCAATAAATGTATACTCTAAGAGTAGTCATTTGTTCATTCTATATGATGATATACTTTGCATTTTGTAGTACTGAAGTAAAAGACCCAAGCAATTTATTTTAATCTTTTAGAGGTAACATTGACATACAATAAAGTACATAAATCTTCAGTGTATAATTTGATATTTTTTTAAAAAATTATTTTATTGATACATAATATTTGCACATATTTATGGGATACTTGTGATATTTTGATGCATTCATAATATGTGTATTTAGAATATCCATCCCCCTCAAATATTTATCATTTCTTTGTGTTGAGAACATTCCAAATCTTCTCTTCCAGCTATTTTGAAATATATAATACATTGTTGTTAACTATTGTCACCCTACTGTGCTATCAAACACTAGAACTTATTCCTTCTATCTAACTGTATGTTTGTACCCATTAACTAACCTCTCTTCTCTCTCCCCACCCCCTACACCCTTTCCAGCTTCTGGTAACTACAATTTGAAGTTTTCATCAGTGTAAACACACTCACGTGATCATTACCCCACTTAAGACTTAAAACATTTTCATTACCCTACAGAGTTCTCTTGTACCCTCTTCTAGTTAGTTTTACTTCTCATAAGCAACCATTGTTCTGATGTCTATCATCATAGGTTCATTTTCACCTTTCTTGAATTTCATATAAGTAGAATTTTAGTCTTTAGTGGTTGACTAATTTCACTCAACATTAACATTTTGAATACAGTGTCATTTCATTTTGTGTGTATCAGTATTTCATTCTTCTTTCTGGTTAAGCAGTATTTCATTTTGTAACTACACTACAGTTTGGATTGTGGGTTGATGGATATTTGGGTTGTTTCCAGTTTTTGGCTTTTGTAAATAAAATTGCCATAAACATTATTGTAAAGTTCTTTTGTCAACATATGTTTTTATTTCTCTTGGTTAACTACTAAGAGTGCAATTGCCAGGTCATGAGATAATTATATGTTTATAAGAAACTGTCAAAAGTTTTTAAAAAAATGTTATTGTTATCATTTTATATTCCTACTGGCAACATATAAGAGTTTCTGTTGTTCTACATCCTCTGTAGCATTTGGTATTGTCAGTCTTTTTTAAATTAGCTATTGTAGTGGATTTAAAATGAAATTTCACTGTGGTTTTAATTTACTTTTTTTTGGTGATTAATGATGTTGAACACTTTTCATATACTCATTGGCTATTTGCATATCTTCATTTATAAAGTATCTCTTCAAGTGTTTGCCCATTTAAAAAATTGGGATGTTTTTGTTTCTATTATTGATTTGTTAAGAGTTCTGTGTATATCCTGATACATACTCTTTGTTATATATATGTATTACAGACATTTTCTCCCAGTCTCGCACTTGCATTTTCATTTTTTAATGTTTCTTTTGATGACCACAAGTTTTAAAATTTTGATGAAATCCAACTTAAAAATCTTTTGGCTATTTATTTTTATGTGCCAAGTAACCTTTCTATACCTCAAGGTTGTGAAAATAATCTCCTATTGTTTCTTTTAGAAGTTTCATAGTTCTAGCTTTTATGTCTAGGTCTGTGAACCATCTCAAATTAGTTTTTGTGAATGATATTAGGTAGTGGCTGAAGTTTATTTTTCTGCCTTCGTTTATTGTCCTCACACCATTCATTCAACACATTCCTTTCCTAGCAGAATAGCTTTGGTATTAAATATCTTTGTGTAAAAACAATTGACCATATATGAGAACCACAGATTTGTTGTCCATTTGTATAGTTTGCCCTTTCCAAAATGTCATATAAATGGAATCGTACTGTATGTAGCTTTTTGAGTCTGGCTTCTTTGATTTTAGCAAAATATATTTGAGATTTATCCATGTTGTTGCATGTGTCAGTAGTGCATTTCTTTTTATTGCTGAGTAATGTGACCATACAACTGTTTGTTTATCCAGGTACTTGCTGATGGGCCTTTGGGTTGTTTTATATTTTTGGCAATTATGAGTAAAGATGTTTTAAACATTCATGGAGAGGTTTTTGTGTGATCATAAATTTTCATTTCTCTTGGGTAAATACTTAGGAGTCTGATCTTGGTTATATGGTAAGTGTATATTTAAGTCAAGAAATGGTCAAATTGCTTCTCACTGTACAATTTTGCATTCTCATGAACAATGTAAGAGATTTCTAATTGCCCTGCCTCTGTGCCAGCATGTGGTTTTATCATTTTTTCTTTTTAATTTTAGTCATTTTTATAGGTGTGTAGTGATATATCATTGTGGTTTTAGTTAATTTACATTTTCTCTAATATATAATACAATTGAGCATTTTTATTTATATGCTTGTTTGCCATCTGTATGTCTTCTCTGGTGAATTATCTGTTTACATCTTTTGCCCCGTTTTTAATTGGGTTGTTTTCTTATTGTTGAATTGAGAGTTATTTACATATTCATTCAAGCCATTTGTCAGATATGTGATTTGCAAATATTTTCTCCTATTCTCTTAGCAGTAGTTTTGTAGAGCAAACATTTCAAATTTTAATGAAGACAACCATCTCATCAATTTTTTCTTTTATGAATTATACTATTGGCATCGCATCTAGGAAACTCTTTGCCTGAGTACATGGCCACAAAGATATTCTCCTATTTTTGCTTCTAGATGTTTTATAGTTTTAGGTTTTACATCTAGGTCTGTGATCAATTTTGAGTTAGTTTTTATAAAGATATGAGGTATGGATTGAACTCACTTTTATTTTGCACATGGATGTCCATTTGTCCCAGTACTATTTGTTGAAAAGACTGTCCTTTCTCCATTGAATTGCCTTTGTACTTTTATCAAAAATCAATTCACGGCCGGGTGCAGTGGCTCACGCCTGTAATCCTAGCTCTCTGCGAGGCCAAGGCGGGCGGATTGTTTGAGCTCAGGAGTTCGAAACCAGCCTGAGCAAGAGCGAGACCCCGTCTCTACTAAAAATAGAAAGAAATTAATTGGAAAACTAAACATATATAGAAAAAATTAGCTGGGCATGGTGGCACATGCCTGTAGTCCCAGCTACTCAAGAGGCTGAGGCAGTAGGATCGCTTGAGCCCAGGTGTTTGAGGTTGCTATGAGCTAGGATGACGCCACAGCACTCACTCTACTCAGGGCAACAGAGTGAGGCCCTGTCTCAAAAAAAAAAAAAAAATCAATTCACTATATTTGTGTCAGCCCATCTCTAGACTTTCTTGCCTGTTCCATTTATTTATGTGTCTAATTCTTTTTTTCAATACTACACTGATTACTGTAGACTTTTAGTAAGTCTTGATATCAGGTAGTGTGAATCTTTCAACTTTCTTCTTTTTCTATCAGTGTCTTGAACTCACTTTATTCCAAATCTATAGGAAGGTATAGCAATTCGCATTTTGAAGTAAGAAAATCAGTCATCACAAATGCTAATATTTTAGGAGAAGCTCTCACTGAAGACTTTTCTCTGGAAAATTTTTAACAGCCTAGGCTTTGATCCATATGTCTACAAATTGAAGCTATCATTTTCATTATTCCTAAAAGTATGCTAATATTATATATTGACATGTATTCTGTTTTATTTATGTATAAATTTGGATTTTCATCAAATATAATTGAATACACAGTAACTATTTTGGTTTTATACTTGGTAAGCTGCTGTTATAACACATGTTACAGGACCTATAAATTTAATTTTAGGGATTCTGTTAAGATTAATTCTA
Source organism: Avahi laniger (assembly GCA_963575035.1). Taxonomy (NCBI): domain Eukaryota; kingdom Metazoa; phylum Chordata; class Mammalia; order Primates; family Indriidae; genus Avahi; species Avahi laniger. The sequence continues at coordinate 34,077 of CAUYSK010066273.1, forward strand.
TATATTTTTTTTTCCCCCTAAAACTACAATGCAAACAAAAATATTTTCATTTTATATTACTTAACAAATTTTCAAAAATTATTAAGGACTTTAGGTGAAAAAATCCACAGTTGTTGCACAGGATTGTGGGTTGTAGAGGATATTTGTTGTCAGAGGAACGTAACCATTAGTAGAGGCCATTTGCTGGAAAACAAAAGAGTCATCTGTAGAGTCCTGGGTTTAATGTTTGAAATAGTAAAAGACAAGTAGTTAAATAAAAAACAATATTTGGATTTGAATTGCTCTTATCTGAAAAAAATGTAATAGAGTTATGTGTAAGAATTTTTAATGTATAAGCTTTATAGCAATTAATATAAATTCTATTAGATAAATGAAACTTGTAGAGTAGGCAGCTTGGTTTTAATATCACAGTATGTTTTTAGCATTAGGTGAAGTATGCTAGCCACATGGTTGGGTTATTCTTGAATTTAAATACATTGGAGCCATCAGGTAAATATATCTCAAATGTTTATGCCTACTGACACATCTGGGCTGAGAGCCACATTATATTCCATGTACTAACTTTGCTTTTGTAATTTTAGTATTCGTGTTCTTGTTTCTTTTCTATCTGAAAAAGATACAGTTACTGGAAGAACTTCCTTTCTGGAAATAAAGGTTTTTCACTATCAGTTGAGTAAGGATAGCCCTTTGATGTAAAGTTTATTGTAAACACTTTAGGTTTATTTGACATTTTAGTAAAATCAAGTGAGTTTAGAATGGAGAACAAAAATCAAAGAAATTCAGGATCGTCATGCTATACGGCATTTTATTCCTCTTTTATCATGGTATGGAGAGTACATTTGGCAGGAAATCTGGGTTAGTCATGAAAGTGTTATTAGATGTTGAAAATTTTTTCGTTATAATTGAATTCCAAAAATATTCAGAGATAAAGTGGAGCTTGTTAATGTTGTTGGAGGTGATAATTCCTTAAGGTATACATGCTGGCCTGAAATGATTCACAGAGAAATACAGTTGTGTACACCATGTTCTGATGGAGTGTGAGTTCACATGAGTGGGCACCTCTAATGAAATTTTGGAAAAGTCCTCTACTTTTCAGATAATTGCTTTAGAAATTGTTTTTGTTAATAATAATCGTTTCATTTGAATTTGCATAATGCTTGATAGGTTTTTTTCAGTGCTTTTGCATGTATAATATTTCTCTTACCTGAGCCCCAACACAGCCACGTGAGTGAGATAGGTCATGTAAGCATCATTTCTATTTTACAAATAAGGAAAACAAGGTTCAAACAACTGATACTACTTTGTGCAGCAAGGAAGTTCTAGGGACAGGATTAGAATGGAGATAGTCAAATATTTAGCACATTGGTTGGCATTTAGAAATTACAAAATGAATGTTATAGGCTATTTTCATACATTATCATCCTTCTGGTCCTTTTTGTGTTATACTATAATGCTGTTTCCTATCTGAAGATAGGTCTAATGACATTTCATTTTCATATTTCTTTTTTTTTTTTTTTTTGCCTCCTTGTATGCCTTGTAATTTTGTGTTAAAGCTATACATCTTGTGTAAGACAATAGACACTTGCGTAAATTGCTTTTATGCTTAGAAATGGGCATCTCTGCCCTTCTTATATAGACCTTTAATGTGGGAGATAGAGTTGATCTAGTTAGGAGCAAGGCTGGGTTTGAG
>CAUYSK010066276.1:0-11353 GCA_963575035.1 Avahi laniger
AGCTACTTGGGAGGCTGAGACAGTAGGATTGCTTGAGTCCAGGAGTTTGAGGTTGCTGTGAGCTAGGCTGACGCCACGGCACTCGCTCCAGGCAAGAGAGTGAGACTCTGTCTCAAAAAAAAAAAAAAAAAAAAAAAAGATTATCCAGATTTGTAAATACCCAGATTGTTCCTGGTTCTCAGCATTTGAGGTTTCTATGACCACATCAAACTTATCTCTTTCTGGATTTATTTTTAGGCTTGTCTCTAAGAAATGGGTTAAGGATATCAGTATTCCAATGCATTATTATTTTAATTAAACCACTAAACAGAATAATAGTTCAGCAGACATACCTATTATTATAATCTTATTCCATCTGGCTATCACTTTCAAATTATCTTCATACTTAAGGTAAAGAGTTATTTTATGCATCAAAAATAAGCATTCAATCAACATTTGAATTTAAATTGTGCTACATTTGAGGGTGAATGATTAGTGAATAATACACAATGCTATGCCTCATTATAATTCATATAAGACAAGAAAACTTAGTCTGCTATATGGGATTAGTTAAGCTGTCACTAGCAAAGTTTTTTTATTTTTAATTGCAGCAAAATCTGGTTAAGAATTGTGACTATACAGGAAGGGGCTTGGCTTAAGTTTAGCTCTGCCTAATGGGAAAAATGATTTAGGCAGAGTTTGAGATAAGCAAGGCTAGCAGACCCAGAGCTTGCTTCCCTCTCTCTCTCTCTCTCTGATACACACACACAATCACACACAAGATTTAGACAGATTAATAATCAGAACAAAATTGCAAGAGGCATATTAACCACTGTAGCATCCCATGATATACGTGTTTAACTTACTCAATGATTTAAGTAAAAAAAAAAAGAGAGAAATAATTTAAATGATGCAGATGATGTATATCATTCCATTTTATAAGGATATGCCCCAGAGTAAACTTGAGGTGACTCTCCTATTCTTTCACTTAGTCCCTACTCCTGCATCTCTCTTGCTGTGTAAGCAGCTCTCTATAATGAGAAGGACTATGAGCAAGCAGGCTAGTGTGTTCATTGCACAAAGCTCATCAGCTGTGTAGCCATGGACAAATTACTTAAAATTTCTGTGCTTCAGTTTTCTTATCTGTAAAATGGGGGTGAAAATAATAGTTTCTATCTCACAGATCTGAAGTTTGAAGAAGATTAAATCAATTAATATGTGTGAGGAGTTTAGAAAAGTGCCTGACAGTTTTATAAGTATTATAGAAGAATCTACTATTATTATTGCTATTTTTCTAGTGTTTAATTATTTGTACAACACAGTCCTTAAATGCAAGCCAAATATTTCACCTGGTGCTCAACTTAAGAAACATCATCATGTTCCAATGATGGAGGAAAAAACAGTGTGTCAGTCTTACTAAAAGTTGAATGTTGGTTTCTAATATGTGATTTCCAAAGGGATTTACAAGAATAATTTTGATTATATATGATTTTGGTCTAATGCCAAAAGTTAGGTTCTAACTTCAGAACCTGAAGTCCCATATAAAACACAACTGTACATGACAATGAATTATATTTAAGTTTTTGAAATAAATACTTGTTTCTATATTTGTTTTCCAAATATTTGAAATATTTGCTTTTTATCTAAATTCTTATATACTGTTAACATTTAAGTTACAATACATTACTACATATTACATGACACGTCTTCAAAATACTCTAATCATCATAGACTTTCTTTACTAATTCACGTTAGTTTCACTAGCCATCAGCTCACATTTATAAGTATGGTATTGACTGCATATTTGATTATATTTTTGATTATGAAATATAAATTACACACGCACCTAAAGTTTATTATTTAGGTCTTACATGCTTATATATAATCTAATTCTATTGCATTTATTGTATTTCTCAATTTTACCATGCATGTGGTATAATCAATATTTCCATAAATTTAAAAATAATGGAAGATAATATTTTATTACATGTAATAAACGATGCCAGAGTTGGTAAACCAGTTATATTCTCATGACTCATCCTGTACATACAGTACGTTTGAAATGGTAGATATTTAACACTCCTTGGTTCAAAGGCAAATGTAAAAATGTCAAAATGAGCCCATTTTCTTTTATTATTTCAACTACTAAAAGAAAAGGCCATGTGAATCTTCTAAGACACCCCTTGAACCTTTACTCTCTGTGCAGCAACTATATCTACCTACAAAGGAATGAGTGTAAGAAATCAGAATGACCACTCTCCTTCATGTATTAGGTACCTCCGCACCCTCAATCAGACCACCTAATGCTTATAGGGGCAATCCAGGGCTGGAAACAATGAATCCAGGCTTATTCATAATTTGCAAGACTACATAAGTGTCACAAATACCAAAAAAGAAACTCTGGTTTCTGGCAAAGAGTAACTAGAAGATAATATACCTTGCCTCCCCAAACTTTCTGTCACCTACAAGCAGGCCAATTCTAATTGTAGTCTGCCAAAAAAAAAAAAAAGATATAAAATAGCAAACTACAGATTTAAAGAACTATAACTCCTATTAATATGTCTATATTTATAGAGGAAAACTATATATAATACTTTATATTTCTCCAAATTATGCTTTAAGAAGTATCCCAACAGAAAAAATCAGATACCTGAAATAACACAACACATACAAATGACACAAATCAGCTATGAAAAACTATGCCAAAGTTATATATTCTATGTACGATAAACAAATTTAGATAATATATATCTTTCTTGGTAATACATAAGAAAATAAATACATGTCTACCATTATTACTGTTGGAACACTTCATGAGGTACATGGCAAAAGGAAGAATGATTAGAGAGGAGGACCTGAGCAGAGGTAACTTACTTGTAAATCTGTATTCATCCTCCCGTCTTCTTATTTCTAACTCTAAGAAAGAGGATGAAAAAGGTGACATGAAAATATTACATATTTGTGTAGTTTGGGGGAACAGTGAATATCCCACTTCTTACCCTCTTCCAAATATATTTAAAGGACGTGTTAACATTTTGTTCAGCTTTTCACATTATAAACTATATATGCTACATCCTTTCTATATTAAAACAAAACAAAACCATGCTTAATGATGGTTGTCCATTTGCTAATATTTATATTTGTGAAATGCAAAATTGGTATCTATATTAAGAGTATAATAATTTAAGTCTTTAAGTATAATAATTTAAGTCTTTGATAAGAGTTAAAACCCCTTATAAATATCATAACCACTTGTCCTTCCAGCACTAGAACAGCTTAAATATTGACTGAAGGAACCAGAAAAAATTTTGCTCCATGATTAGACAGTGCTTTTGGACCTTATAAAAATGAAGGTTTCAAGCCATTAGTTATGACTTAACACTTTCTAAAAATAAAGTAACTATCGCATAACCATTTTGCAGTAAGTACAGCAAATGAACAAAGTATCTTCATTGAAATCAGTTATATATTCATAGCTACTAAAGACAATCAAAAGATACTGTAGTTTTATAAATTTAAGGATTTAGCAAAACTCTTTCAAATTGTACAATGATGACTAAAGAATCTAAAATGGATTGTAGGCCTAAATCAGAAATCAGGACTCTCTCTGGTCAACAAAACAAAAACGTAAAATATTTACATTTTACTTAATCATAGATTTCTTTTATAAAATCACTCTATTAATGTAACACACATTACTGACCACAGTAAGTTGAGATTACAGTATATTGGTATATTAGGATCTATCATTAATAGGAATTACATTTTGAATCACTTAGAAATTTACCCTTAACCTTGCACTCTGTAGCTAGGGCCGAAAGAAGAAAGATTGTTGGATATGTTATATTAAAGTTAGCATCTCTACATATCTCTGACATAGGCAAATGAAATTCTGTATCCTCAGTCCAAAAGAGAAGAACTCACAGTTGTACAGAGCATTGCAATGATCTATTCATGGGGAACTAGTGGTGAAGTCTATAATTCAAAGGTGATGTCTCAATCTCTACCCCAGTGGCCTTCAAACATTTTTTTACTGAGATACTCAACAAGGAATACATTTTACTTTGTGATTCAGAACCCATGCACATATAACTGAAAACAAAAGTTTTAAGAAACAATATTTACCTTAACTGCAAGTTAATGTACTCTGGTTATTTTCTATGCACACCTATTGAATTTTTTTCAAAGAAATGCTTTTGGCAGCCTACCAAAGTGATTTCATGACCCACTAATGGGAAGTGACCTGCAATTTGAAAAATTCTGCACTATACTAAAAGGATTTTAAGACAAAATTGAGGAGTACAAATAAAGATTACTTCTAAGCATATTAATCTCAATTTGGGTCAATTATCAAAAACACTAACCTCTAGGTGTTAATGATGTCTGCTTCTCAACTTCTGCTTGCTGTCTCAGATTAGCTGGGATATTATTATATATTCTCTTATAATGATTGTACACAGCAACTGAAAGCACCTTCTTAGCAAACGACTGGCCAACGACATATTTGTCGAGGTAGTTGTAAATCTGAAAAATGATTAAGTATGAATAATTTACTATGAACTATCATAAAAGTACACACATTAAAAAGTTATATACTGAACATATCTGCTTACAGTTTTAAATCTGAACAAAGACTCTCATTAAAAAAAAAATGACAAGGGCATAATCCACTATGTAGCAAGAATTCAGAGGCCCTAAACACTAAATGAACAAAAACACAATTCATTTGTTCTCTTGCTTAACAAAGTATCACTGTTCCCTACCAGTGCTATGTTAGTTTCTATTCTATAAACAATGCCATCTATCCTCATTTTTTATAAAAAGTTAATATTAAAGTCTCTTAGAATACTTACATACGCCACCATGGGTCTAAAAGTATCATTATTAATGTAAATCATTAAATCCTTTCTACACTTCTCTCAAATCATATGAATAATATTCTTCACAAAGATAACACATTATAAAACTACCCTTTTCAGAAACAGGCATTAAGTAATCAAAAGCCATTATATGGCAGGGTGCGTTGGCTCACGCCTGTAATCCTTGCACTCCAGGAAACAGAGGCAGGAGGATTGCTTGAGGTCAGGAGTTCAAGACCAGCCTGAGCAAGAGTGAGACCCCGTCTCTACTACAAATAGAAAAAAAGTAGCTAGGCATGGTAGGGCATACCTGCAGTCCCAGCTACTCGGGAGGCTGAGGCAGGAGGATCACTTGAGCCCAGAAGTTTGAGGTTGCAGTGAGATATGATGACCCTACAGTACTCTAGCTGGTGTGACAGAGTAAGACTCTGTCTTAAAAAAAAAAAAAAAGCCACTATACTATTAGCATATATGTGTTTTAATACCAACAAATATTTAGCTTCTTCTCAGATATTAACTTTAAAACTACTCATTTATCTAAATGACAATCTAAAAATTTTATTCTTAATGGATAATGAAGCTCTATTCTATACTTGGATACTGCCAACAGCTTAGAACCTGGGGTAAATTCTTTCAGCTTTTAGTGAATAGAAATGAACCATTAATAGTCACCAACTCCTGAAAATAGTTAAATTACCGATTTATTTTATAGAACTTTGACTAAGATGTCTTGTCCACACAAATTCATTGAGAATATAAAGCCTCATAGTGATATTTTCCATTACTTTTTTATTTTTACACAACAAATTCTTTAGTTGACCATAAACATTTTTTATAGTTTTTAAAATCTTCATTCCTCACAAATTATACCCACAAATTATTAAATCTGCCACAGCACATTTGGAAGTAGAGGCAAATGTGCTGGTATCTAAACATAGAAGAAGAAGAAAGATATACTGAGGCAGAGGGTGAGAAAGTCTAAGTATGCAAACATGAGACGTGGCCAGAAACAAAAGCACATGACCAGGGTGCAAGAGCTTTCAGTTCTTAAAAAGTGTACACCAAGTACCCAACAGAGCAAGTGCGATACTCCACCATGTTTTACAAGCCAATATACTCTGCCTGAGACTCAGGAGCCCACACCACAATAGCCACAGTGCTATATAGGGCAGCTCTGGCACATCAGCTATGAAGAAATTACTCATATTGTTAGACTGGAGGCTGTTTAACCATAAAACAGACCAATTTAAGGGGATAATTGCAGGCTGATATGATTTAGGGACCCAGACTAGCAAAAAGAAATCAATAGCTGCTCAATTATAATGATAGTATTTCAGTTTACCTTGGTATTAACACCATTTTAATAATTATCCAACTATATTTCATTGTTACTGAATACAGTAATCATGACATGGGAAAATGCAATGGACCCTGAACCTAAATTCCAAGTACCAAATATCAGAAACGATTTAGCCACACATGGTCCATATTAACAACTTATAATACTTGTTCAGATACTAGTATGAAGATTCAGTATAAACTGGGGAGAGGGAAGCAATGGAACATTTTCAAGATAAAATGTTTATAAGATTGGGCTAAGAACTATACCTTCTTGGGGGGAGGAGGTGGTTTCTGTTGGAATGCCAATTTTACAGCTTCCGCTGCTGATTCGGGTTCTTTAATTATGCTTTTCTTTGAGTCTGCTTCAGACAGCACAACAAAAAAATGATGACATTTTTCACACTTGACAAAACGGGTGGATGCTGTAAAGAAAAGAGAGGTCAGTAGAGGAAAATAAAAATATTTCAATAGAATTTAACCTTAAAGACTCACTGTAAATGAAAGCTATGCACTTGACAAAAGCAGACTTACTGTTTGCATTAGCCACACAAACAGACTCATTTATACACTATGTATACTACAAAGATAAGTGAGTTCAGTAAACTGCCTTTTGTTCATTTCCAATAGATTCTTACATTTTGTGATATACTTAAAAGATTGGCTGAAATTCTTTCAACTTCCCATTCACTAAAGATAATTTTACAAGCCACTTTTAGAATATTGAGTAATCATCTATTTTACTGAAATACTTGAATGAACTGAAAAAAAGTACAGATTAATCTATTTTTCCAACATTTTATTATGAAAATTTAAAACATACACAAAAATTGAAAGAGATAAATCTATTTGAATCCCTAAAAATGTAAAAAGGTATATTCTTTAAGTTCTCTCAAACCTATGAGCATTTTAAAACTCTGACTTGGTAAATATATAAAATTATTTCATTTCTTCCTTATTTCATCTTTAACTACTCTAGTAATTCCTATTTCTCTGACCAAAAAACCACTAAAAAGCTCATAAAATAATAACTTTCTCAGTCATACTGATTTGATTTAAAGATAATCATACAATGGCCAGGCACAGTGGCTCACGCCTGTAGTCCTAGAACTCTGGGAGGCTGAGGAGGGAGGATTGGTTGAGCTCAGGAGTTCAAGACCAGCCCGAGCAAGAGTGAGACCCCATCTTTACTAAAAATCGAAAAAGTAGCCAGGGGCAGTGGTGCTCGACTATAGTCCCAGCTACTCAGGAGGCTGAGGCAAGAGGATCGTTCGAGCCCAGGAGTTTGAGGTTGCAGTGAGCTATAATGACTCCACTGCACTCTAGCTGGGGCAAGAGTGAGACTCTGTCTCAAAAAAAAGAAAAAAAAAAAAAGATAATCATACAGCTTTGAAAGCAACACAAGGACAGTTAACAGTGAGGATAAAAAGGGTCTCTAAATTCCAATGCGTCAGCTATAGAATATATTGTGTTAAACCAAAGGTGATTTTTCTTTTCTCTCTTTTTAAATTATGGCTATAGGATATAGACATATGGACACACTTTTTTTTTTTTAAGAGATGGGGGTCTCACTATGTTGCCCAGGCTAGCCTCAAACTCCTGGGTAAAAGGGATCCTCCCACTTCAACCTCCCAAGAAGCTAGGACTACAACTATATGCCACTGTGCCAGCTTAGACAAATACTCTTTTAACTCTCGGCCTAACCCTACAAATAATGGCAACTGGAAATCTCAGAAAGCAGCATGGTAGAGAATCTCAAATATATACAAGTAAGAAATACAAAGCTAGTATGTCTAAGTAATATATTTTTATGTTTCCTTATGTAATCCAACTAGAAAGGTAGAATTGCAGAGAAAAAGAATTTTTAAAAAAACTAAAATTTTTCTTCTTTAGGAAAAGTATAAATATAAATACCTAACCATAGATTACAGGGAAAACTGCACTGGCAAGCACACCGAAATCTTCTAAAATAATCTAAATTAAAAAAATAGATTATTCTACATCTAAAAAATAAACCTTGTTCTTATATACAATTAATTTAATTCTCATGTTTCCATTCTTAAACACAAGGTCAATTAAAAACACGTTCTGGGTAAATTCTAACAGCAAACTTTAAACTGTAAGAGGGCTCAACCATGTTTAAGAAAAAAATCAATTTATTGCAAGTACCAGCGGATTAACACAAGCCCAAATACATAATCACCATTTCCCACGAATGGGAAAGATGCTCAGTGCCTTTATGAGGCACCAGTTTTCAACTGCTACTGATGGTAAACAGGGCAAGGATTAAAGGGCACAGAAGCCTCCGATCTAGTTCAGGCTGTGTGACAGGAAAATCTGGCCTGAGAACACAACAAAATATTTCTCTAGGAAATTAGGTCAAAGGAAAAGAGATTAAGCACCAACAAATCACATCCTTCTTTGCTTACTGTTGAAGGGTTGCTTAAATTCAACGTGAATATTTGCAATACAATTTTACACTGAAACATGTTCAACATATACTCAAGTTCAGGGATTCAATTTTATTTATCAAAATACTATTTTGGAAAAAAATTACAAGCATTACAATGCATATTTTTTTTACTCCTAAAAACAAGCAGCAAAGACCTAATTTTGTTAAATTACCAGGGGATAAACAGACCTCTTTCTTTGAAACGATTACTATACATATCCTATATTCCGTTATATAAAATACTGTCCCCAGTAAACATGCTTATATAATGCCAAAGACAAAAAAGACTACCTTAGTAAATGCCTTTTCGTTAGATTGTATAAATGAAAGTTCTTCATAATTCTGAACATGTTTCAGGGTCCACCATGAAATCTCAAAACCATTGCAGAAAAGTTTAATTCTCACTCCAAGAGACACATAAGTACAGTAAAAGACTTCAAAAAGTATTACACACAAAGACTATCTGGGGCTGGGCACAGTGGCTCACACCTATAATCGTAGCACTTCAGGAGGCCAAGGAGGGAGAATCGATTGAGTTGAGAGAGGCCAGAAGTTCAAGACCAACCTGGGCAACAGAAGATCTCATCCCTACAAAAAATTAAAAAATTAGCTGGGCATGGTGGTGGTGTGCCTGCAGTCCCAGCTACTCAGGAGGCAGAAGGATCACTTGAGCCCAAGAGTTTGAGGTTGCAGTGAGCTAGGCTGATGCCACTGGACTCTAGCTCGGGCAACAAAGTGAGGCTCTGTCTCAAAAAAAAATTTTTTTTAAGTATTACATACATAAAAATAAAAATAACTAAAGGCTCTACCATAAATAAAAATAGACAGACTATTCATATTTGGCAAGTTATTGTTTTAAGTGGGCAAAGAAAACTAAAGAACAATACATACTATGTAAGTCCTTATAATAAAAAATTTATTAGTATTACTCTTATTTCCCTAATTTCTGATGATTTTCTATACATTTATAATGGTGCCTATAAAAATGGTATTTTATTTCCACAAAGTCAATCAAAAGTACCCTAAGAAAACAAAATCACTACATACATACTTACTTGCAAGATGGAATGCTATATAGCAGAGCCTATGAGCTAATAGGGTTTTTTTGCTTTATTTTGTTTTTACTAAGTCTGATCTAAAGCTAAGAATAGTTTTTATATTTTTAAATAGTTAGGGAAAAAAACCATGGCAATGAAAGTTATATGAAATTCAAATCTCAGTGTCCACATACAAAGTTTTATTGGAACACATCCACGCTTATTCACTTACATTCTCTATGACTGCTGCTGCAGAACAGAATAGTCACAACAGAGACCATATGGCCTAAAATACTTGTTATTTTGCCTTTTACAGTAAAAATTAGCTAACTCCTGCTACACAACATTTAAAAGGAAAGAACTACCCACAGAGAGAGAGAAAATATTTGCGAATCGTGTATCTGGAAAACAAAGAACTTTCCAACTCAACAATAAAAAGGTAACTCAATTCAAAAATGGACACAGGATTTAAACAGACATTTCTCCAAAGAAGATATACACATGGCCAATAAGCATATGAAAAGATGTTCAACATCATTAATCAACAGGAAAATAAATGCAAATGAGATACCACAATGAGATACCACTTCACATCCACTATAAATAAAACAGATAAGTGGTAAAACAGAATGTGGAGAACTGGGAACCCTCACACATTTTCTTTCTTTCTTTTTTTTTTTTTTTTTTTGAGACAGAGTCTCGCTCTGCCACCCCAGGTAGAAGGCAGTGGCATCATCATAGCTCACTGCAACCTCAAACTCCTGGGCTCATGCGATCCTCAGCCTCCAGAGTAGCTGGGACTACAGGAGTGTGCCACTGTGCCCGGCTAATTTTTCTATTTTTAGTAGAGACGGGGTCTCGTTCTTCCTCAGTCTGGTCTTTAACTCCTAACCTCAAGCAATCCTCCCACCTCCGCCTCCCAGAGTGCTAGGATTACGGGCATGATCCACTGCACCTGGCCCCTCATACATTTTCAGTTTTAAAATGGTATGGCTGCCATGGGAAACAGCTTGGCAATTCTGTAAAAACTAAATGGAGTTACCATATGACCCAGCAATTCTAATCCTAAATATACAACTAAGAGAATTAAAACGTACGTCTACACAAATGTTTGTACACAACATTCACAGCAGCATTACTGCAGCCAACAAGTGAAACAATCCAAATGTCCATCAAATAATGGAACATTATTCAGCCATAAAAAGCAATGAAATACTGATACATGCCACAACACAGATAAACCTTGAAAACATGCTAAGTGAAAGAAGCTAGACACAAAATGCCACACATTATATCATTCTATTATATGAAATATCTAGAACAGACAAATCTATACAGACGGAAAGATATTAATGGTTGCCAGGCCTAAGAGGAGAGAAAGGTGGAGAGTGACTAAGGGCTATGGGGTTTCTTTCTGCAGTGATGAAAAATGTTCTGGAAATAGTGGAGATGATTAAACAACGTGGTACATATACTAAAATCACTGAGGGTGAATTGTATGGTAGGTGAATGATATCTTAATAAAAATAAATTTTAAAAAGGAAAGGACTAGGCCGGGCGCGGTGGCTCACGCCTGTAATCCTAGCACTCTGGGAGGCCGAGGTGGGCGGATCGTTCTGAGCTCAGGAGTTCGAGACCAGCCTGAGCAAGAGCGAGACCCCGTCTCTACCAAAAATAGAAAGAAATTA
>CAUYSK010066278.1:0-28715 GCA_963575035.1 Avahi laniger
CTAGAACCTCTTATACTTTCCTGGGTTAAACTTAAGCCCATTATCCAAAGTGAGGCACCACAAGTTCGGAAGAATGGGCTCCACTTGTACTTGCCATCAAATTGGTACTAACTGATCAACAATAGGGTGATCACATTGCAGTAATACTCTCCAGGGATTAAGGGTATGGGGGGGGTAAACTCACAACTAAAGGACACGAGGAGCATTATAGAGGGGAAGGTCATGCCTTTAACCCTCGCTTGGGTGAGGCAAAGACATAAAGTGTAGCCATAATGTTTGCACCCTCATAATACCTTGAAATAAAAAAATAAAATAAAATATGTAAGCTCTATATGGGAAAACGCTGTGTACAATCAGTCGTTGTATCCCATTGTCAAGCTTTGTGCCTGAAACAAAGTATATAAACAATCTATGTCTCTTTAAATTTTGAACCCAATTTCCTTATCCTTTATCCCCAGCACCTCAGTCCTCTCTGGAAAGGAGGGAAAAATGATTGTGCAAGTAATACTAAGGAATCAGAGGTGTGATAGAAAACTGTGTTAATAATTGTAAAGGGCAAAGGGTGCCTCTATATAGCTTGTGCTATTTAAATTTTTATTAAATAAATAAAAATGACAGTAAACATGAGATTTAGCATGTGAAGAAATGGAAATAATTTCAGTCAATCCATTTTAAATTTGTAATTTTTATTATTCTCATTTTTATTTATTTTTTTAAATTTTATTTCATAATATTATGGGAGTACAAATGTTTTGGTTACATAAATTGCATTTGTACCATTGGAGTCAAAGTTGTAAGTGTTCCCATCCCCCAGATAGTGTGTATTGTACTGTTAGGTATGAATTTACTCATTCCTTCACACCCGCTTCCACCTCCTCCAACCTGCTTGAGTTCCAATGAATGCAATTTCCATATGTACACATAAGTGTTGATTGATTAGTTTCAATTTAAAAGTGAGTACACATGGTGTTTGTTTTTCCATTTTTGTGATACTTCACTTAGAAGTATCACAAGTATCCATCCAGGTTATTATTCTCATTTTTAAATAAAGGTAACAGTAATGCTTCCCCTGTGTAAACACTGAAGTCATCATGAGAAATTACTTTGTAAATTATAATATTCTTGTCAAGTGCTAACTTAGACTTGTTTCACAGTTTTCCTGGAAATGTTATTTATCCCAGGATCATTTCCATTTCCAACAGGGGATATCTGTAGCAGGCACTGCTTAACTCAAAGCAACAAATAACTAGATATTTAGTGAGAGACATACATCTTTGTGTGTATTTCTATAAGGCCAATATTGTGGCCATAATATGACATAATTGGTCTTGTCACTCTCCTTCTTAAACATTGCTTAGAAAAATGGTTCTACTTTTCTACTTTCCTGTAGGCAATCTACAAGCCCTGCTATAACTTTAAGTTGCTCTAGAAAAGTGGTGCTTAAATATCAGTGTTTATTAAATCATCAAGAGGGCATGTTAAAACTCAGATTGCTGCCTTCCCCACTCTGCAGATTTCAATTTCACAGCTTTGTCATAGGGCTCAGTTATTTCCATTTCTATCAGTGTTCAGGAGATATTGATGCTCTTGGTCTGGGAAATACATTTTGAGAACCTCTGTTCTCAGACAAACATGGCCCTGATGATAAATTAATATGAGATAACAAGCATTAATTTCCCAACAATATGTTAAGTATTTCATGGCAACATTATGAAGTGGAAATGCAATTTCCCTGTATTTTAATGAATAACTCACCTAATGTCACATAGCTGGTAAATTTCAAAGCTAACATTTGAGCCCAGGCAATGTGGCTCCAGAAACTATTCAGAGCTCAAGAATTCATGTGTTATCAGGACACTAGACTGCTTTTAAGCAGCAGCAGAATCTAAATGAATAAACCTCTCACTGAATCTTTCTCCCATGTGCTGTGCTATTTAACCTCCCTCTGATATCTCCAGCTCCACTTTGCCCCTGGTTTCAGATTACTGCTGGAGTGAGTACTTTTTAAAGTTTTCTTGAATCTTTGTTACCTGCCTAGGGCAGTGGATTTTTAAGTCACATGTCAAAACTGATTGTGATCAGAACACTAATACTTCCCAAGCATGTCTCTAGTCTCCATTCCTGTTAATGTTCTATTTCAGTGATTTCAAGTAATATGCTCATTTTCTGCTATTCAACTGTATGTCCTGTTTGCTTGTGATTCCAAGACTCTTTTCCCAAGATACCACATTTTTTTGATGTTTCTATGCAACCTCTTTGTTGAATTGATTAACAACTGCTTAACTCCATAGCCTTAAGTCCAATGTCATCTACTCCATAAAGAGCGCACCATCTCTCTCAGGCAGTTATTTGGTGCTGCTTCCCTGTTTATACTGCGGTTTCTACATGCCATTGTCAGAACAGTGTGGCAAAGAAGTGTCATACAAAATAGGTTCTGGTATCAGACTGAAAAAGTATTAAAACAGATATGACAAGGGATATCAAGTTTCTTTTGCCTCATTTTCCTTGTTTTCAATTTTGTTCCCCACCCTTTTTTAACACCTTCTTGCTGCCTCTGAACTGTGATAAACCACAATTGCCCCCCACCAAGAAAAAAAAGCTCTTAAAAAGACTGTCCTGTAAATTATCAGGATGAGAATGTAACAGCCACACCAAACAAATGCTGAAAAACTGGAATAATATCCAATAACCAAATATTTTGACCACAAATTTTCCAGAAGTTATAGATGAAAACAGCTACCTGAGCCATATCGCCAGAACAAGGACCCTTCTCTTCTCCTCACCCTATTAAGTAGAGGTCTCCTTCTTTTACACAAGTAGAACACCTACTGTTCATGTCTCTCTCATGTGCATCAGCTGAGTAAAGCCTTTAATCTTCTTTTGAGTCAATTATTTATTTTTGACAAGAGAGAACAATATATTTTAATTCAAAGCTACCCATTTAATAACTGGTTAAATCAGAAAAAATTAACCAACAGTGACAAGTTTTGATTTCTATATCTTTAAAAATATAGATTAAAAAATTAAATGAGACAATATTTGTAAAATACCTGGCACATGATTCCCTTTACCCTTTATTTCCTCATTATTCATTTCATTACTACAATTATATGAACATATATTTTTCCTCTTACAGTATTTTGAGTTATTAGGGAAGAGAAGAGAATATTTATTCATTTGTTATAATAATCTCCTGATCCACGTGTGGCATGGAGAATATAACATGAGTATTACAATGTTTTCTGAATAAATGTATGAGTTATGGGACATTAATTTTTGCCCTCTCACAAATATTCCAAGTACATAGACAAAATCATTTTAAAAAATGATTGAAACTACCAATTTAGATACATGTCCCTGAAATAAACTTACATAACTTACTTCTTGGGAAGAATTGAAAATGTTTTATTCAACCTCCTTCTTTTCCTTTCTGTTTCTTTTTGTAGTAAAGAAACCTTTTCAATAATTATCTCCCCACCCCTGTCCAAATGCACACAGCTTCTGCTTCATTTTCATTGATTAGAAATTTCTTACCTGCTTATTCCTAACCCCATCACTTCATGGGCAAGCACATGGCCATGAAGAGGAGGAAAGAATCATTCAGGCACACCTGGGAAGGAAGCCAGATTAAAAAGGAGGAGGAGAGAGTCAAAGTGTTGCAATGAAACTCTTCTGCATTTCACCTGTTCCCTTGGACAGTCTCATCTCTCCCTATGGCTTTGATGACTCTGTATGTATTATGTGTGTGAGTATATTTATAAATATATATCCATGCAGATGATTTCAAATTGATTATTCTAGTGTTCACATTCCTCCTAAATTACTGTTCTCAATTTCTGATTTGCACATATTCTTGGACAGTGTAACCAAGGGCATTGAATCAACAAATATCAAACTTAATATGCCCAAAACTAAACTCTGATTTTCTTTCAAATGGATTCTTCCTTAGAATTTATTTTTTGTTAAGGGAGTTATTCTAGGGATTCAGCTAAAATGTGGGGTCATCAGAGCTTCCTCTTTCCTAACGATGTTCATCAATCAACCATTAACATCATCTACATATTCTACTTCATCCATATATCTAGAATCTGTCCCCTTCACACAGGTCCACTACCTTGTTACAGACCTTTGTAATTTCTTACCTGACATTTTACGACAATTCCTTAACCGGTTTCCTGCTCACGTATGAAGATAATTTTAAATTTATCCTGTTTCTCATTTACTATAGTGCAATGTCACCTCTCCTACCTCCGTCCCTTTTGGACGCGGCCTGTGTTCTGGTTATATTCACCTGTTTAGGATTTCCTGCATGTCTTGTGCCCTTCGACAATGTACGCCTTTTGTGCGACGTCCCCATTGCTTGGCTTACTTCACATTCACATTTTCTGCTGGGAAGATTTCTAATTACCCTTCAAGATTCAGCATTAATGTCACCCTTCTCTGATGTCTTTCCTAGTACCCTTGGAAAGATTAGTTTTTCCTCCCTCTGAGAATAATCTGTACATATATCTACCATGGAACCTATCAACATGCATAATTGTGGCATGTTTATGCTTCTTTCTCCTTCTCTCAGCTTGACAGCTCTGCTATTCTTTGAGGTTCTGGTATACGTGAACTATGTATTGTTCAACTTTTTCTCCCCAGGGAAAAGCAGGTAGCTTCAGATGCTGTAAACTTTAAATTAATGTTTGAAATGTTTCTTGAATGCATGAACACATGCCTGCTCTTCTGTTCCAAATATATTTTAGTGCAGACAAACAGTAAAGCTCTTGAAAATCTGAGCTTTTTTAAAAAAAATAAGAATTTTTAAATATCCCATGTTATTGTACAGTATTACTTCTCTGAAGGAATATTCCTCTCTATATGCATAATAAATGGTCATTTTCAGACAATTATATTAATGGCAACTTTACAATTATTTTTAAGTTGTTCAGAATTCTATATTAATAAATTTTTTATGTTAACATACATTGTATAATTTATAACCTTTTAATTATACTTGCAATTTCCATATAGAATATTATTAATATTACATTGTTAAGAAATGAAATTTCACTGGAGAACAAAACAGTTTCTTAGAGTTTGATGTATAAAATTATGTGTTTGACTGCTGAGTTAGACTTCATTCCACTAGCAAATAGCTCAAAAAGTTCAGACATACAGGAGGCAACTTATATCTCACTTCAAATGAAACTATTTATCTACTTGGACAAGATCCACTTTGCTGGGCACCAGTGTCTGATTGTCCTTGAAAAATCTGCTGTGGACTGCTCTTGCTGCTCATGGATGTTGCTGTTTTTGACCAGCAGCACCATGTCCTGTGGCCTCATTGAGCCTGCAGGTGTATTAGATGGCATTAAGTTCACCAGGTAGCACCAGTCTCAGTCAAGAATATGGACCATTTCACCAGTTGCAGGGAAGACTTCCACCTGCTTTGCAGAGCACTGGTTCCCTGCGTGTTCCTGGGCACTATCATGACTGCTAGCTACCATTGATCTTCCTTTCTTTAATGCACTAATACTTCTGCTGAGGACCAATGAATGGCCTGCTGGGAAAGACTGTCTCTAGGTTCAGCTGCACCGTCTTGGATATTCAATTGTTTGGTGAGCAAAGACCCCAGTGCTGCTGGGTGATGCCAGCTTTCATTAGGCATTCCACTGCTCTGTTGGAGTTTTCTGGGTGGTAGGAGATAATGTTCTCTGGAGTATTCACTGTCCTGAAATGGAACTGTGTTTCATAGTAAAGTGCTAAACTTAGCAACATAGTCCCAAATAAATAGTATTCCTTATGCCACACTGTCAAACAGTTCTATGAACAGTTCATTATCTTCTCCTGCTCTTCCCTGACTGCTTCTTCTTATGCTCTGATATAAATTCTTACAAGACTGAGCCAAGAGACCTATTTAATTTTTCAACATCATGGTATTATAAGGCTCACTTCATCCTGTATGAATCAGAACAGTGCTTGCTCTATGTAGATCTGTGACATATTCTCAATCAGATAAATTAGGGAAAATATGGAATATTTTCAATCTATTATGAACATTCACACACACAGTCTATAAAATCCCTGTGGAATGTGGCGATAGGATTAAGAAATTTCTTTGTTTAATTCATCTCATTTCATGCTCATGTTACCACAGGATGCTGTGTATCTGTGTGTTTGAATCACTTAACTATATAGACAGAGTTAGTGTCCTGTGGAAACATGGACTAGGGCTTTCCAGGAGGCCTAGTTGTCTTTTTGAAAATTTCCTAAGCCTAATCTCTCACAGAAATATAATCAATCTCACATGGAGAAAGACTTCTGAGAGGGCCATCCCACAATGTCATTATCACTTATTACCAAAGAATGGTTAAAACTTGAAAAGTGTAACTGATATTTTCTATGTATAATTTTAGGTATATAAATTCTCTCTATATATACACATATGTGTATATGTATGCAAGTATGTGTACATATGTATGTTCACATGTATGTGTTCATATGATGTATTCACATATATACAGATGCACATGTATGTGCATGTGTATATGAAGACATGAAATGTGTTTGAATACTCACATAGAACTTTTACTCTTTGGAGAAATAAATAGAACAATAAAAGTGATTTTTTTTCTGCAGTTAATTATTGCTTTGGTCCTACATAACATGGAAATGCAAAACAAAAATCACTATTCTAATAGGATTTTTTTTTCCTGTAAAAATCATGTGGTTGAGAGATTGCAACTTTGGCCCATTTAATATCTCAGTCTTTGATGTATTCTGTCTTTTCTCTGCCAAGTAGGTATCACATCTTTGGTTGAGGTTTTACTTCCCGTGATCAAGGAAGAAGAATGGTCCCTTTGATTCCATGCCAGCCTGGAATGCCTGGAGTACAGTCTTTCCACAGATGTCCATTTATAAGATGCATCTGTCCCCACATCTCATTCTGCCAGCTGGCCTTGAGTAAGCTGGATGGCACCATGCAAAATCTCAGGCTGCTGGCCAGCAGGCTGCAGCATCAGTGCGCTGACTTCTAATCCTTATGGCTCATATCCCAGAGGACACCAGAGGAACTTGGGAACATTATAGAAATATTGGTTCCAGGGAAGTAATTTCACATTATAGGAATATCAAGAAATATTACAAGTTCAATGTGAATATTGGCATATGCATAGGGGACTTTTTCAAAAAAATCAATTCAGACTAATTTTGTAGGGTAACTGTGCATTGGTAACACCTTAGCCCAGATAACATCTTGCCATGACTTTGAGGAAAACGTCAAATGCGTAGGATGAACAAGGAAGACAGAGATAAACAAGCTTCCAGTGCCGTCAGACATGGACAGGTAGTATTTCTCCAGGGAAATTTCAGTGTAAGCCTCACAGAGTAGTTGGCTCAGCATTTTTAATTTTGATCCCCGCCTCATCTTCTGTTTTGCTGAAGAGCCAGAAACTACTGAACCAGAATAAAGTTCAAGGTTACCTTGACCATTCCATTGGCAGAGGCATTCTATAAAAGAATTTCAGGCAGATGGATATTTGTGTTACTCCCTAGTTTTCCAGGTAGAAATGCCCTCTTCCTTTATTCCCCTTTACCTTTGACAAGATCTCCTGAAGATTGTGTTTGAGAAAACTTAACCTGTGTCTGCCTGTAGCTCATAGGCATATACAGATGATGATTCGATGAAGTCTGATTAACTTTTATTCCCTACTTATTTGGGATATAAAAGGGACTATTGCATTTTAGGTGATGGCAGGAGAAGCTAAACACAGAAGCTAAACAGTAAATTTCAAGATCGAAGACCTGTCACCATTCTACATTTTCTGAACCATTTTCAAATATCATGCTAGTTAATCTTACTTTAGGATTAGCAATTGTGCTTTCTCATTTGAAGCATTAGAAAGCATAATATGCAAATAATAAACATCATAAGCAAAACCATAGCTTTGGCACAGCAATGTCTCTTTTTGACACAGACACAGATGTCCTTTAATCCTCTGTCTTGTGTTATCTGGCTCACATATTCCTAATTGCTCAGGCTTTCCTATTGTCAAGAGGTGATTTTCCTTTTTGTATTTTTTGTTTTGTTTTTTTTTTCCTCCCAGTTATTAGAGATTTTTAATTTCAATGGAAAAAATACTTATTGGTGCATATTCATTTGCAGTATAGTTTTTCCTTGTCACTGAGATGAGGGAAGACAAATGGACCTACTATTGTTAGACATTAACAGTAGCTAATCATGTCTTTGGGCAAGCTTCAAAGATAGACCTGGGAACATCTGATGGGGTAAGTGATAGAAAATTGTAACAGAAAGAATTTTAAATATTGTCCAAACTTTCAAATTAAAGTTTTGTGATTTTTTTTTGTTTGTTTTTAGGTAGCAGGTACTTGAACTTAAATATTCACCTGCTTTTTGGGCTTCTGTAAGGATGACATGAGGAAATACTTTGTAAAGCATTTTTTACAGCATAATTTGTTGTATAAACTGAGATATATCTCTTATTTTACATAGAAGTCCTCTAGGAAGAAACTAGACAATCATATATTTAATGTTTTCAGTGTAATGGATAATACTACCTTCTTCTAGACAAGCAAACCTTTCTTCTTTGTTCAAAAATAATTCTCTTTCATTGAATATGAATGAAAAACTCCCAGTCTGGAAAAGATGATATAGATCTATTTCTTCCCTGCTCCTCCCCGCTCCTACTTAATAACCACAGCTATAAAGTTTGGGAGTAATAAGAAGGAACCAAAGGAGAACTCTGAAAGCTGGTAAAAACAAAAAGAACTGATTTTGGACTCCAGGTTTGGAAGAACAATAAAGCATCAGGGTGCCTTATATATTCAAACCCAACAGAAGGCTGCATATATCTAGTGTTTTCTGTCCCAGAATATAGAAACAAAAGGCAACCCAGATAAGCTTATTCCTTCCCTGGGTGAAACAGGAATCCCTCTGACAACATTAAGTGTGCTAATGAAACCTGAAAAGAGGGTTAATAGAGAGATCTGACTAAAAGAAATGGCCAGGGGAAGTATTCTTTTCCTTGCCAGACTTGAGGATTGTTTTGTACTGCCATGAGACTCAGAAATAGGTGGATGGAACAGGCAGAAGGTAGTCAGCGACAGCAATTGGCTCAACCCAGCAAACCTCTTTGTTCCTGTAGGCCTGAGAATTTCCCCTCACACCCAGAAACAGTGGGGTGGATGGGCAAAACCAGCAAGATGGACCCACCAAAACAAGTAGATAATTGTAGAAAGCTTCTTAGGCTCCAGGCCTGAGATTACCCTCCACACCAAAAGACATCTGACAACTATCCTCAGGGAACCCCTTCTATTCCTGTAGACAACAGTAACAGAGATTAGTGGAAGCTCCAGGAGCATGAGATAAACCAAGGAGATCAAAATAACACCTCAAAGACTGAAAATTAAACTGTCTGTGGAATCACAGCGCACAAAAGTGGCTAGAACCTGCCTGCTAAACTTAAACAGGGTAGCTGCTTCCTAAAATAAAAGATTTCAATTGGGCCTAGAGCCTTCTGATATACTAGAAAAAATATTGAATATACATATGAAATCACATATCATGCAAGAACCATGAAAATCACAACTTACATGAGAAGACAATGAACTGTCACAAATACTAAGACAAATCAGATATTAAAATTATCTGACAAGGAATTTTAAAAAGTCCTCATAGAAACGTTTTAAGAGATCAATTTTGAATTATCTTGAAACAAATGAAAAATATAGAAAATCTTAGTAAAGAAATAAGGTATATAAAAGAAGTAAATAGAAATTACAGAACTGAAAAATATGATGATAGAAATTAAAAAAAATAACTTTCAGGGAGAGCTCGATAGTAGAGTGAAGAAGAGAGAAAATAGAGTTAGTGAACTTGAGAATGGATCCATGAAATTTACCCAATCTGCGCAAGCAACAGAGAGAAAATAGAGTTGGGGAGAAAAATGAACAGAGCCTCAGGAACCTGAGTAATAATAAAAGATTAACATTCATAAAATCAGAGTACCTGAGGAGAGGAGAAAGAGAATGAGACTGAAAGACTATTCAGAGAAATAATGGTTAAAAACTTCCCTAATGTGATGAAAGACATAAATGTGCAGATTCAAAGAGCTAAGTGATTCCAAACATGATAAATCCAAAGAAATTAGTGTCAAGATGCATCATAATTAAATTTTTGAAAAGTAAAGAAAAGGAAATGATCTTAAAAGCAGCTAAGGAGAAAGAATGAGTTGTCTATAAGGGAACACCAAATAAAATAACAATGGGTTTCTTACCTGAAACCATGGAGACAGGAAAGAATTTACACAATATTTTTCAAGCTCTGCAAGAAAGAAACTATCAACTGTGAATTCTATATCCAGGAAAACTATTCTTTAAGAATGAAGAAGAAATAAGACATTCTTAGGCAAAGGAAAATAAAAAAGAATTTGTAAGTAGCAGAACTATTCTTAAACCTGGCAAAAGGGAATTCTGTAAGAAAAAAGAAAATGATAAAAGAGAGAATTTTGCAGCATCATGAAAGAAGAAAATGACAAAAAAAGCAGGGATATTTGTAAATAAAATAGACTATTCTTTTTTCTCACTAATTTTATATATATTATGATTAAAAAAAAAACTAAAACCCTCACTTTCATCTAGGTTTCTTTACCTTACTCACTTTAAAATATTTTTATGTTGTCTTTTTACTTGAAGTGATAAACTGTAGAAAACAGTAGACTGAAATGAGTCACATATGTATATTGCAATAGCCAGAATAACTGTACAAAAAGAATACAATGAGATACACTCAAAAATTCTATTAAATATATCAAGGTATATCTGGGGGGGAAAAGTTTAAATAACTCACAGGGAGGCAAGAAGAGAGAAATGGGAAAGAAACAAACAGAAAATAATAAAACGGTGGACTGAAGCACTAACATATTAATAACTACCTTAAATGCAAGTGATATAAATGCACTAATCAAAAGATAGAAACTGGCAAAGTAGATAAAGCCACCTGGGATCTAACTCAGTCATGGTAGACATAAGAGGGTTTAGAATTCAATATTAGTGTTGATCAAGATAAATAATTAAGAGCATCATATTTACAGTATATGCATTCTTATTGTACTTTGATCTATTATTTTTTAACTAGTCATATTATTTTAAAATATAAGAAATTTTTTATTTACAAAAAACATAGGGTCTAATAACAAGGAATGAGTCACTGAAGAATATTTCTCTTGAAATATTATGAGGCAGTAGCAAGAAGAAAATTTCATCATATTCTATCTTTGGCTCTCAAATGTAGCATTAAATGCATCATAATTTCCTTTCTACTTAGATGAATACAAGTGATTACATAGCTCACAATCTTAAATGCTTACATCATATACTATAAGTCCATAGTAACCAAAACAGCATGGTACTGGCACAAGAACAGAGACATAGACCAATGGAACAGGAGTGACAACCCAGATATAAAACCATCCTCATATAGCCATCTGATCTTTGACAAAGCAGACAAAAACATAGACTGGGGAAAAGAATCCTTATTCAATAAATAGTGTTGGGAAAATTGGATAGCCACATGTAGAAGACTGAAACAGAATTCACACCTCTCCTCTCACAAAAATAAACTCACGATGGACAGCAGACTTAAACTAAGGTATGAAACCATAAGAATTCTAGAAGAAAACATTGGAAAAAACTCTTAGAGACATCGGCCTAGGGAAAAAATTTATGAATAACATCCCAAAAGGAATCACAGCATCAACAATAATAAATAAATGGGATCTGATCAAATTAAAAAGGTTCTGCACAGTCAAAGAAACTATCGCTAGAGTGAATAGACAACCTACAGAATCGGAGAAAATATTTGCATGCTATACATCTGATAAAGGGCTGATAACTAGAATCTATATAGAACTCAGGAACATTAGCAAGCAAATAATCAAACAACCCCATTAAAAAGTGGGCAAAGGACATAAACAGAAAATTTTCAAAAGAAAATATAGAAATGACCAATAAACATATTAAAAAATGCTCAATATTTCTAATAATCATGGAAATGCAAATCAAAACCACAATGAGCTGTCATTTATCTCCTGTGAGAATGGCTTTTATCAAAAAGTCCCAAAACAACAAATGTGAATGCGGAGAGATAGGAACACTCATACACTGCTGGTGGGACTTCAAATTAATAAAACCTCTATGGAAATTAATATGGCGATACCTCAAAGAACTAAAAGTAAAACTACCATTTGATCCAGCTATCCCATTACTGGGCATCTACCCAAAGGAAAAAAAGACATTCTATAAAAAAGACATCTGCACTCAAATGTTTATAGCAGCAAAATTCTCAATTGCAAAGATGTAGAAACAACCCAAGTGCTCATCAATACATAAGTGGATTCATAAAATGTGATATATGTGTACCATGGAGTACTATTCAGCCACAAAAAACAATGGTGAACTAACACCTCTTGTATTATCCTGGATGAAGCTGAGGCTCATTCTCTTAAGTGAAGTGTCACAAGAATGGAAAAACAAGCACCACATATACTCACCTACAAATTGGTGCTAATTAATCAACACTTATGTGTACATATGGAAGTAACATTCAACAGGTGTCGGGTGGGAGAGAGGGGGGAAGAGGGGATGGGGTAAATTCACACTTAATGGGCACTTAATGTTCACTGTCTGGGGGACGAGCATGCATGTAGCTCTGACTTGGGCAGTGCAAAGTCAATATATGTAACCTAAACATTTGTGCCCCTGTAATATTATGAAATTAAAAAAAAATTCCATTAAAAAATAAAAATAAATAAATAAAAATCTTCAGCTCAAAATGTGACCTAAAATAATATACATGTATTTAGAATTTTGTATCCACAAGTAAAATGGATGAGAATTTTATTATTTATTATTAATTCACTGCAGTTCAACTGAAGGTCTAAATTGGCACATCTTTATTTTGTGTTTATTAAATTCTTTATTAATTCATGTTAATGATTAAATTACAAGAACACTGCTTATAAATTACATTGGTGTAAGTAGAATATATTCTGTGGCATTAGAGAACTTTTTCACAGCTTTTCATTAAGTGTCAATTGTTGTATTACTCTACTATCACCTTTATTACTGAATGGAATAACGTATTCAAAGATTTTTTTGGAGAAATGATGCAAACCTGTGAAAATTGTATTTTCAGATGAGATAGTTTCAATTTATTGTAGATTTCTATTGAAAAGTGAATTAAGTTTTGTAAATGTGAACTTTTTAAGAAATTTCTCAAAGTGGGCAATTATTGCTTTTTCTGACAGACGCAATTAGAATGAGCAAGCTGTGGGCTTATTTAACTCTGCATTCAGACATGGACTACTGCCTCTTTAACAACAATCCTGACAAATTCACATATTGATTTTATGGAGAAGGTATGGTAGCAATTCTCATTTTTAGCTTTGAACATGAGGTCCATTCTTCTTTCCATGGTATACAAAGAGGTTTCTAATGGTTGAATTTAAGATACAAATAAGAGCTACAATGATGACATATGTAAATAACATTTCATTTACTTCATAATACTAAGTTTGCTTAATATGCTTTCATAGATTTATTTTGTATTTAGATTAGTTTAGCTTAAGAAAACAAATGAGCTATTGTCTGGAGTAGGACTAAAACTTTTGTTATTGTTTTGTTTAGAAACAAAGAGAGGGTAAAATATTAACTTTGAAAGGTAGGAGATATATTTCTATTTTTTACATAACATAGCCAAAAGATACTGGCTCATACCAGTTTCCTGTCTAAGTGGAACATGTTATAATATCACATTTCCTTATAGGGTTGAAGAAGTAGTAAACATAACAGACTTTTAGTTAAGATTTGTTGACATCAGCATGAACCTTTGTTTCTCCACTGCAAAACTCTTTATGAAAATTGTATTGCTTGTCAACCATAGAGAGTAAACACTCTTTTTCACCTAACTTCATCATTCCCTCTGTTAATATTGTACATTGTGACTGAGAATTATTGTTGAAATATTTAAATATGCAGGTCACCTAAGGGCTGTTAAACAGCAGTCATTATTTCAAAATAAAAATAACTGTTTCATCTTCTTTGAAGAAATCAGCAGCAGATTCATTTGTAAAGTAGCATTTTTGAACCCTAGCCCAAGAACTGAAACGATGGATAAAAAGGAAAGAATGTCATTCTTGTGTTAATAGAATAAAAAACTCAGTAATTTTCAAAATGAGTTTGTCTACCCATGAATGTTTTGGAGACCTTGACACAACAATTACATAAGCATAAACTGGAAATATATGTATAATGGAAGGGCTTGAATATCTGTGGAACGAATTCTCAGACCACCTTTCATGGTATTAATTTTGTATACAGTTCGAAAGCAATTTGTAAATCAGAGCTGCAGTTAGGGTAAGACAAAGACAGAACAAGTTTATTATATGCATTACTGGTTTTAAATGCACAATGAAATTGCTTACATTAACAATCCCATTGCTTTGATTTCTATAGCAGGAATTCTTGTGCTTTTTATTGATTAAGTTTTATATATTGATCTGCATGTTAATAGCATTTTTGTTCATTAAAAAAGTTTAATTTAATTACTCCAGGAAAGTCTAAATTCTGTTCTCCAAGTTTATTACCATTCTCAATTACACACTCTGTACAGCTGTTAGAGTGACCTTTATAAAACACACGAAAAAATCATGTCACTCCCCAGCTAAAAATTCTCCAAGAGCTCCATATAGTCTTCCAGATAAAGTCCAAATTCATAGCTTGGCCACAAAATAGTTCATGATCTGGCCCTTGATATCTGACCTTTACTGCTTTAACAACCACCAGGGATAAATTTCCCATGCTATTTTTGGCATTTGATCTAAATATTTATCAACTTTTCCTGGACTGTTCTTATCCCTCCACCATCTCTGTTTATTTTCTGAAATATTGCTCTGACTCCCAACTTTATTCTGATGCTGCCTTTCAATCTTTGGAAGTTTTAATGTCCTCTCCAGCATTTTGCAATATCCTCTATTTTGGATACATTGAACTCTTTGAGTTTTTCCAGTGCGGAACACCTCAGTATAACTCCTCACACTGGCTCTTGCCTTAAGATCCCTGTCAGATATTCACTTACAAGGAATATTTAGATGCTATCTCTTCAGCCTCATCCTTCTACTTGCACCCCAAGTTTCAATTGCACAACCTATCTTAACTACTTCTTGAACTTTAAATTCTTTTCCTCACCTTTAATTTTCAATCTTTGTTAATCTCAGTATCTTGAAGCATTTTTCTTCCTTCTTTGCACAAGGCAACTTGATTGCCACATAAAATAATAATCTCCTTAAGCAAACATCCATTTTGTTCATTCTTTCAACAAATACTTATTGAGCATTTATGTGTCATACATTCTTTTTGGGGATACTGCAGAGACCAGATTAATCAATTCCCAACCCAGTGAAGTTTATAATCCAACAATGTGTCAGACTTGTCATACCGCTAATTTAAATATATGCTCTTAGATGAATTTATGAAAATAAACTCTGTAGCAGATTTTACAGTCTAATTGCCTCTGTCTTATCCCTTATTAATCTACATATAAGTAAAAATAACTTTATAATGTGGTATAAGTGATATATGTCATATTCCTCTATATCAGTATACATTTTACAGTTGTGATTGGAATTTGGAATGAAGCTGAGGATGATTAGACCTCACATAAAGCCTTTACTAATGATATAACCCTAAGTATTAAAAATTCTACAATTCTAGGTCAGAATTTGCAACTCCAAATGACAAAATAAATGCCATTTATTCAAGTAAAAACCTATAAATTGTGATTATAAAAAGAAGACTTAGTGACAGTCTTTAAAAATCAAAGGTTTCACATGAAAAATTGATATCCTAAATTCAATCCTTTAGGTTGTATTCTTCCCTCATATTAGACATGATAATGGAAGGAACAAAACATAGCAAAACAAAATGTGTATTTTTCTTGCTGTAAATTTCAGGATAATTTGGAAACTCTATATTCACAAACCAAATAGTCCATATATGTCTGAAGTTCTCCTTGAAAATCAATTTATATGGATTAAGGTACTTTTCTATCAAGAAGCACCTACTTACTGATAGTTGTTATATTGCCTTAAGTTACCAACAGGTTGACGTGAACAAATTTATAAAATGTTTCCCAATATGAAATTTGGAAGAGTGAATGCTCATTTAAAATAATGGAAGTGTAAAAAGACAGTTAGTTTAATGATTCTGTCTCATTCAGTAGGTTCTGTCTCTCTGAAATTTCAACTTAGATCAACTTTATCCAGTGAAAGCAAGAAGTTGTCTGATATCTAATTCTCTTATGAAATTATGGCCAGTATGTCAATATCTAATCCTTAAGCAATAAAGACATCAAAGGCAGACAATATACAAAGAGGACTGAGTCAGACTAAGTTTCAAACCTATTTTATACCACTTAAAAATCTGAGCACATTTGGCAAATTAGTTGCATGCTCAATACATTCACTCATTCAGCAAATAGAAATTGAACACTTAAAATTATCAGGATCTGTCTAATTGAAGCTCATAGTCTCCCAGAAAAAAACAAACAAACATATCAGGATGACTTAGTACAGTTGTGATGAGTCTTATGACAGTAATGAATAATATTCTGATTGGAGATTAAAAGGAATATAGCAGATTCAGTGTCTTCATCTCTAAAATATGCTTAATAGATGCAGTATATCTACTTCATGGGGTCATATGAGGACTTCAAAAGGTAATGTATACAATGCATGTTATTTTAGTATCTTTCACTTGGTAGGTACTTAAACATTTTAAACATAAAACAAAAACAATCAACAGAAATGTGAATATCAGTTTGGGTAGCAAACATGAAATCATCAGTTAAGGACCAAAAGTTGTGATTTGGGAGAGGGAAATTATTCAGTACATATTTACACTCTACAGTGAATATTTAAAACACCACCTCCATTTAACTCAGGTCTTTCAGTGTTAACTGTGGAGACTTCTTGTACTGATCTTTAACACTAGGCACATCTCAGAGTTAATATTCATGGATAAATTACTTAAGTGGAGAATATGAGAATGTTGGACCCATGAGTGGAAAGTTGAGAGGATAGAATACATAAATATGACTATAATTCACAGTAACTTAGGTTTTGCTGTAATAAAATACAATGTGAAAATCTTAGTAACTTAAAACAATAAAGATTCAATCAAGCCACGTATCTATTAAGAGTTGGTCATGGCTCTGCCCCACATATTCTTTAATCTGGGATACAAACTGAAAGGAAAAGAAATATCAGCCTTAAAACTTGTATGCCCAGAGTTGGCACACATCATTTCCCTTCACATTCCATTAGCTAAAACAATCCATATGGTCAAGTCTTTTGTCTTTTCAGATAGAATATAAAATTATCTCCAAAGAAGAGGAGAAAATAAGTATGAACAATATTAGTCTACCATGAAATTATAAAATAAATAACATTTTCAGGACACAAACTAACCATATCCACTTCTTTTTATGAAGTACAGAATGAACTTTAATATTATTTATTTATGCTTCTGTTGATTAAATATTTCTTCATGATTTTAAAGGAGTTCAAAAAGAAATGAAATAAAACAGAGCTCTTCTCATGTTGTTCTGGATCTACAGAGTACAAACATTCCATATGGCACCAGGATTGTTGCTTAATGTTTGGTGCTTTGGGGATATTAGTGATTGACATTAGGCATGATGTATGCATATGACCTCGGGAAAATATTGTGAGAGTATTTGCAGAAAGTATAAAATCTTTTCCCATTGATTTCCTATTATTATCTTTTTAAACCAGTAAGGCCGAATTATAATCATATTTTACAAATAAACAGATTTGAACACTAACCAGTGTTATTCTATAACCATTTATTCTATAACCATAGAATAAATTCATTTGAGATTATCAATTATAAGGATATGAGATGAATATATTTAACTGAAATTAAAATTCTTTAAGAAAATAGTAATAGAAAAAATGTAATCAGGATGAAATAAAATTTAACTGTTAGAAAATATATTTTTAAGATATTGGGAAAAAATAAAATAAAAATATAGCTTTCAATAAATTTAGTAATACTATGTTTTCAAATGTTTGGGGAACTAAAAGTAAGTAATAAAAGCTAATTATAAACTGATCTGTTTTCAATTTCTACAGTTTATCTAATTACCTGAAATAGGTCCTTCTGCATATTCCTTTATTTCTCCATTTTTCTCCATTTCTCATGTCTACTTGTATCTATTTTATCTCTTCTTGTTTTGAGCCCATCTAAAAGAGGATATGCCAGGTGTTCAGAGAGCCAAGAGCTAAATATTATTAAATACTCTGGAACATAAATTTTATCTGAACTTAATTTTGTATAAGATGTTTTTAATGTTTGAAAATGTATTTAATTATGTATACTAAGGACAAACATCAGAGACAAAGGAGATTCTGATTAAACAGACCTAACAGGATCCTTAGTGAAGGCAGGTCAGGGTGGTCAGATATCACCTAGAGGGTAGTGAGAGGTAAGGAATTTGACAAGAAATCGAAGCAGATATTGAGGGTGGGGAAATCTCGCCAAACTGAGTTAGCAAGATCATTGTTAAATCTGAGTAAGGGAGGCCAGACAAGGATGGGCACTGAAAGGCAAGGCCTAGAAGGCTTAAAGATAGTTCAATCAAACACAGGTCTTTGTCACTACAGACATGCATCTAGAAGTATTATCAAGTACAGATGCGGAGAAAAACACTGAAAGAAAATAAAAGAAAATGTTTAAAATGTTTTTAGTGGCTTTATTACTTTCTGTAATTTATTATTTTCCATAATATGTATATGGGGATTAAAGGATTAAAACCTCTATAATACTTTGAATATGTACTAACATATCTAAAGAATTAAGTATATTTATGATAATATATAGCAGTTACCAAATGAGCTTGCTTTACGCAAGCAATTTTAAAATATTCAGGGTTCATTATCTGATATGTCATTAGCTGGTCTCTAATTTCTGTTACTTCCCATTCGTCGTCCATTTTATTAAAAATTTCCCAAGGCATCAAATGGGGGAAATGCTGCCTCTTTTCTTCAAATCAGGATCAAGGAGCAGTGAGAAAGAAAGTTGTGCAGGCTAACTAATATAGCATTTTACATTAAGAATAGATTTCATGTAACCCAACTGTCCTTATCTTATACACTCAAACCTGAATTTAAGGTGGTTTGATGTAAACAACCACTCCACACCAAAGCCTGGGTCCAAAAGCCCCATGGGTTTCAGAGGAGCCAGCTTTCTTCAGAAGGTGGAAAGTGCATTGTAAAGTACAGAGGGAGACTTTCTTAAAAGTACCTTTTCTCATCATTCTATATTTTGCTCCTTATATAATAATTGCAGCTGCTTTCCCAATACATATCTCTTATCCCCCACTTCTGTCAGGTGCTAGTGTTCTCTTTTCTTAGCTTTACAATCTCTCATATTTTCTTACTTAGAATAATCTTCTCTCTTCCTTTTTATCACCATTAAAAGGATTCTTACTTTCTATTCTTACCAGGATACCTCTCTTCCTTCCTTCCTTCCTTCCTTCCTTCCTTCCTTCCTTCCTTCCTTCCTTCCTTCCTTCCTTCCTTCCTTCCTTCCTTCCCTTTCCCCTCCTTTCCTTCTTTCCCTCCCTCCTTCTATCATTCCTTCCTTTTCTTTTTTGAGACAGGATCTCACTCTTGCCCAGGCTGGAATGTAATAGCCTTGTCATAGCTCACTGAAACTCAGACTCCTGAACTCAAGCAATCCTTTTGCCTCAGCCTCCCAAGTAGCTGGGACTACAGAGTTGTGCCACCACACCTGGCTAATTTTTGAATTTTTTTGTAGAGACAAGGTCTTGCTATGTTGCTCAAGCTGGTCGGTCATTCACTCATGGCCTCAAGCAATCCTCCCGCCTCAGCCTCACAAAATGCTAGGTTTGCAGGCATGAGCCACCACGTCTGGCCCAGGATACTTTTACAATGCATATTGGGGTAAGACTAGTTACATAGAGTCAGGGCAAGTCTTTGTAATTTAATTTTTTTATGCTTAGGAAACAACATAGAAGATAATTTCCCAGGTCTAAGACTATATGATTTTATCTTGACTCTTGAAATTAATCATACTTCTTTATTTTAGTTTCTAAGAACTTCAGAGCTGAACTTGAAACCATTTTAATAACTGTAATAAGCTGCTTGTTATTTCTCCTCTTCTTTAAATAAGAATTTCCTAATTTATACTCTTATCTTATTTCTCTAAATTCACTGTGTTCACTTTAGTCTTTTACAAACTGTTTCAAAACTAGTTTATAGTAAGTTGGGATAAAGATAACAAAATTAATACAAGCATACCTCATTTTATTGTTCTTCTCTTTATTGTGCTTTGTAGACATTGTGATTTTTATAAATTGAAGGTTTGTGGCAACCCTGGTCAAAGCAAGTCTGTTGATGCTATTTTTTTAATAACATGGCTCATTTTGTGTCTTTGTGTCAGATTTGGAGAATTCTCATAATATTTAAAATTTTTCATTATTATTATAACTGTTTTGGTGATCTGTGATCAATGATCTTTGATGTTACTATTGTAATTGTTCTGGGGCACCATGAAGTGCACCCATATAAGATGGCAAACTTAACCAATAAATACGTGTGTTCTGATTGTTCTATTGACTAGTCCTTCCACTACTTTTCTCCCTCTCCTTGAGCCTGCTCATTCCTTGAAACACAACAATATCGACATTGGGCCAATTAATAACCCTACAATACCCTGCAAGTCTTCACATGAAAGGAATAGTCATACCTCTCTAACTTTAAATCAAAAGCTAGAAAAGATTAAGCTTGGTGAGGAAGGCACGTTGAAAACCAAGAGAGGAAAAAAGCCTATGTTAAACAGTCTGCCAAGTTGTGAATGCAAAGGAAAATTTCTTGAAGAGAATTAAAAGTGCTACTCGAGTGAACATCCGAATGATTAGAAAGTGAAACAGTCTTATTGCTGATATGGGGAAAGTTTTAGCCCTCTAAATAGAAGATGAAACCAACCACAATATTCCCTTGAGCCAAAGCTTAATCTAGAGCCAGGCGCTTCCTTTGTTTGATTCTGTGAGGGCTGAGAAGATAAGGAAGCTGCAGAAGAAAAGTTGGAAGCTAACAGATTAATTCATGAGATTAAAGGAAAGAAGCTAGCTCTATAATATAAAAGTACAAATTGAAGCAGAAAATGCTAATGTGGTAGCTGCAGTAAGTTATCTAGAAGATTTAGATCCCTGATGAAGATGTCTACATTAAACAACTGATTTTCAAGACAAAACAGCCTAAAAAGCCTTGTGTTGGAAGAAAATGGAATCTAGGACTTTCGTGGCTAGAGGGAAGTCAATGTCTGGCTTCAAGGTTTCGAAAGACAGACTGACTGTCTTGTTAGGGGCTAATGAAGCTGGTGACTTTTAAGTTGAAGCCAATGCTCAATTTACCATTCTGAAAATCTTACGCCTCTTAAGAATTATGCTATATCCACGTTGCCTATGCTGTATAAATAGAAAAAAATCTGAATGGCAGCATATCTGTCTATAGCATGGTTTGCTGAATATTTTAAGTCCAATGTTGAGACCTAATGCTCAAAAGAAAAGATTTATTTCAAAATATTACTGCTCATTGACAACGCACCTGGTCCTCTAGGAGCTCTGATGGAGATGTACAAGGAGCTTAATTTTATTTATATGGCTGGTAACACAATGCTCATTCTACAGCCCATAGATCAAGAAGTAATTTTGACTTTCACATTTTATTATTTTAGAAATACACTTCAGGCCAGGTGCGGTGGCTCACGCTTGTAATCCTAGCACTCTGGAAGGCTGAGATGGGTGGATTGTTTGAGCTCAGGAGTTCGAGACCAGCCTGAGCAAGAGCGAGATCCTGTCTCTACTAAAAATAGAAAGAAATTACTTGGACAACTAAAAATCTGTATAGAACAAATTAGCCAGACATGGTGGTGCATGCCTGTAGTCCCAGCTACTCGGGAGGCTGAGGTAGTAGGATCGCTCGAGCCCAGGAATCTGAGGTTGCTGTGAGCTAGGCTGATGCACGGCACTCTAGCCCGGGCAACAGAGTGAGACTCTTGTCTCAAAAAAACAAACAAATGAAAAACAAAGAAATACACTTCATAAAGCAATAGCTTTCACAGATATTTCTTCCTTTGATGGATCTGGGCAAAATAATTCAAACATTTTCTGGAAATGATTCATTATTCTTGATGCTGTTAAGAACATTTGTGATTCATGGGAGAGGATCAAAATATCAACTTTAACAAAAGTTTGGAGGAAGTTGAGTCCAATCCTCTTGGAGGACTTTAAGGAGTTCAAGACTTCAAGGGAAGAAGTAGCTACAGATGCAATGGAAATAGCAAGAGAAGTAGACTTAGAAGTGGAGCCTGAAAACGGGATGGACTTGCTGCAATCTCATGATAAAACTTGAATAGATGAGAAATTTCTTCTAATGAATGAGCAAAGACAGTGGTTTCTTTTTTTGGGGGGGGGACAGATTCTCACTCTGTTGCCCGGGCTAGAGTGCCGTGGCATCAGCCTAGCTCACAGCAACCTCAAACTCCTGGGCTCAAGTGTAGCTCAGCATCCTGAGTAGCTAGGGCTACAGGCATGTGCCACCATGCCTGGCTAATTTTTTCTATATATTTTTTGTTATCCAGTCAATTTCTTTCTATTTTTAGTAGAGACAGGGTCTCACTCTTGCTCAGGCTGGTCTCAAACTCCTGAGCTCAAGCAATCCTCCCACCTGGGCCTCCCAGAGTGCTAGGTTTACAGGCATGAGCCACCACACCTGGCAGAAAGTGGTTTCTTAATATAGAATCTACTATTGGTGAAGATGCTGTGAACACTGTTGAAATGGCAAAGTACTTATTAATAGAATACT
Organism: Avahi laniger; assembly: GCA_963575035.1. NCBI lineage: Eukaryota > Metazoa > Chordata > Mammalia > Primates > Indriidae > Avahi > Avahi laniger. The sequence continues at coordinate 22,974 of CAUYSK010066278.1, forward strand.
CCATAAACTTAGTTGATACAGCAGTGACAGAATTTTAAAGGAATGACTTCAACTTTGAAAAAAGTTGTACTGTGGGTAAAATGTTATCAAACAGCATTGCATATTACAGAAAATCTTTCATGAAAAAAACAGTTAATTACTGTGACAAGCATCATTGTTGTCTTATGCTAAGAAATGCCCAGAGGCACCCCAACCTCCAGCAACTACCATCCTGATCAGTCGACAGCCAATAACATCAAGGAAAGATCCTCCATTAGCAAAAAATATCATAACTCACTGAAGGCTCAGATGATCATTAGCATTTTTTAGCAAGTATTTTTTTTTCATTAAGTTATGTACTTTTAAAAAATATAATGCTATTGCACATTTAATAGACTACAACATAGTGTAAACATAACATGTATATGCACTGGGAAAGCAAAAAATTTGTGTGACTCCTTTCAAATTCACTTCATTGTTGCGGTCTGAAACCGAACCCACAATATCTCTGAGTATGCCTGTAAAGGCAAAAGGATAAAAGATAAATAGATATGGTTGCAAATTAAGGAGTTTTTAAATACATGGAATAAAATAATATCTGACCTTAACATGTACACAAAAATTTCCAAATTAATTTAGACTTCAATATCAACCACAAAATATCTGCAATAGTGATTGTTTTTGTTACAATCAATGACCTCTAAAGATTATGATTCATCCCTCTGATACTCTTCCCCGAAAAATGCTTATGCAAAAATTGCATGTAATTAAATAAAATCCATAAATACATTGCCATAGTTTCAGTTCAGAGATCAAGGATTAAGATCCTGAGAAGTAAAAACTATGTAAATAAATATCTGATATTGGGGTGGCAAGGAATAATAATGTTGAAATGTATCTCATTAAAAAGCATAGACAAATCGGTGTATGTAGGTAGTCCCTGGGTTACAAATGACCCAGTTTAAGGACTTCTGTACTTATGAATGGATTCCCAAGGCTCCACATAAGGAAATTATAATTAAATGAGTAAATTAATAAGTTATTAGTTTCTTCCATGCATGTGAACAAGCACGCCTGTGGTATGCTTACAGCTAGTCTCATACATAAGAGAAGCGGATGATAGAAACACAAGAACATAAAGAATCAGAAGATACAAAGCCAAAAAAGTTTATGAAAAAATAAATTGCTGAAGCTTTTTGTCTCCCTGAAGCAGGATTTGCTAAGCTAGAAGTGCAAGATCCTAACAATGAACAAAGGTTTACAAAGGTTTACCGTGCAGTTAGTGAAAACATCAGCTGCTACAAGGCCATTTATGATTAAAAACAGACAAGGCTGTTCAAACAAACCTAGATACCTTTTTTAAGAAATTGACTTCAATGGTAAACTCCTCTCCTCCAGCAACAGAATCGAATCCTGATTCTCCAGCAGCCACTCCATCCTCTCCACCATCTCCACCATCATCTTCTGATTCATGTTAGCTTGCATTCTTGCCTCAAAAATGCCCCTTCCACTAAGCACGGCATTGATGCAACATTAGGTAAGTGATAACCTTTAATATTCGTACTTGCAATTTCTCCTATCTCCTATCTAAATTTTCTATGTGAGTTCATTTTTATGTTCTGTTTGAATTAAAAGAAAAAGCACAATAGTCTCTGTAACTTATTATTATAGTACAAGGGTGTTATTATTATTACAGGATTACACTATATTATTATTACCACATATGAGCCATAATTGTATTGTTGTTATTATTATTACCATATATGTGCTGTTCTTCAGAGATCCAAGTTACATCCAAATCCGTCTTAAAGACGTTCCCAGGAATGTATCTCATGTGCAATCCAGGGACTGCCTGTATATAACATTTATATTATTTAGGTGCATTTTTTGTGCCAGTAAGAAAAGGGATAAGAATCAGATTAGTAATAAAGAAAACATGAGCATTCACCACCCCTGTTTGCTCCCACTTGGACATTGTGAACTTACCAGACACAGTGTTTTAGGTCACTTTTATTTTATTATTATAAAAATTCCAGGCTGGGCGCGGTGGCTCATGTCTGTAATCCTAGCACTCTGGGAGGCTGAGGTGGGTGCATCGCTCAAGGTCAGGAGTTTGAGACCAGGCTGAGCAAGAGCGAGACCCCGTCTCTACTAAAAATAGAAAGAAATTATGTGGACAACTAAAAATATACAGAAAAAAATTAGCTGGGCATGGTGGCGCATGCCTGTAGTCCCAGCTACTTGGGAGGCTGAGGCAGGAGGATTGCTTGAGCCCAGGAGTTTGAGGTTGCTGTGAGCTGGGCTGTCGCCACGGCACTCTAGCCCGGGCAACAGAGCCAGACTCTGTCTAAGAAAAAAAAAAAAATTTCAGATGCTTTGCTACACATATTAAATATCCCTCTAATGGCCATGTGCTATTAAATAACACCTAATATTAAGAAAAGAAAATGCATTTGCTCTACAGTGCATAGTATTATTAATAAGATAATTTGTGTAATGATTTGAAATTTCGTCTCCATTTTCCAGGTAATAAAGCATTGATCTTCAATTTATTCTCTATTTGACAAAATGAGTAGGAACTATTACATTTTCTATTTATAAAACAAAAAGAATTAATGATGTCTTTAAGTTAATTCTTAGTTCTCTCCCCATATCATTTTTTATATTATATATAAGAAAGCACATTTTCCACTCTTAACTCAAATTAATAAACAGAATATAAAGTATGATATTTCACTCAGGGCTACCATATTATATTCAATGTATATAAGAGATTCCGATATATCTAAAAAAGAAGACAATGTATAAACATAACGAAACCAAAAGAACATCCTTTTCTTCTATTTACTTTATTGCTTGAATCCAATGATATAATATGGCATCATCTACCACTGAGAATACACTTAACAAATACAGAAGCAATTTAGCATTTTCCCAATTCACATCTAGTTCAATATTTAAGAAGATTTCATCTAATTGAACACATGTTGAAACAAATTTAATAAAAGTGCTCTTGTAAATGCTTCAGTGGCTAGATCGGAGACAAGTTAGGCAGGCAGCAAAGTGAACACCATTCTGGTAGGGATCTCCAGGCTAAAAAGTCATTTGCAAGATGTTTTGACTGCTGAGAATGTCAGCCATGATCAATCTCAGAGACAGAAGGGGGCTGCAAATGGGTGAGGGTATTGTTCAAATACGTCGATAGATGACTAGTCATAATAAAAGGTGATGGATGTGGCAGCATTGCTTTGGACAGATACAGAGACCATTTTGGTTCACAAATGGTTTCTGCCTTATTTGAGAAATGTAGTCAATGTTGTTATGACATACATCTTCCAGATCTTTGTGTCTCTATCTTACTCTCCTTGGCTTTAGGGGAAAACACATACTCTATGGAAGCTCCCTTTAATACTTTTTTTGATTCTTGCTAGAAATACAAAAATAATAGATATGTGTATGAAGATTTCCTTCTTATGTATCTTTTTTTAAAAAAACAACCAAGATGTATTTCTCCCTTAGTATTTAATTGAAGTTTCTTATTTCATCAGATCATTCCCCGGAAGTTACAAAATTTTTATATCCACCTTTGAAAGGTATCTGAGAACAAACACAATAGAGTCTGCCTGCTTCACTAATAAAGATAGGGCAAAGCCCAGTTGTCCCGACCCACGGAACCAGTTATTCGTGGGTACCTGAGAGGAGGGAGTGGGAAATGGGAAAGGCAAGACACAAGAAATGGAGACAAGACAGGAGTCTGATCAAGTCTCATTTATTGGCAGTAGGGCAGAGGCTTAAATAGGGCAGAAGGAGGAAGTAGTTAGGCAGTACTTTCCAAGGCGGGAGTTACCATGGAGATTTACACGTGTGGGTCGCCCAGGGGTTACGTCACATTAGGTGAATGGAAACCTACAAGCTCTTTTTGCGGGCTTTTGTAAATGTGCGGGCTTGGTCGGCCACTTTAGGTAATCAGGCAGATCCACATGGCTCGCGGCCATCCTGAATAAGTGGCTGCCGGGCCTCATGGCTCCCGACACCCAGTTAAATTTAAATAAGTATGTGAAACATCCAGTTTTATTAAGTTCAAGCCTTTTAAACCCCTAAATCTGAACTTTAGTAATGATGTTTCACACAACAGAGAACAATATTTTTAGCATATTATAAATCTTTGTTTTAAAGAGAAAAGGCATTATTTTTAAGAATATGTTTTCTTAATCATTTTAAAGAGTTTGTCTGCAAACATTTTTCTCAAATTTACAAAGAAAGATTTACATAGCATTGAATGTTAATGTAATCCATACACAACTACTTGGTGTAAAATACTGTATTGGGAACTGAGTGCACAAAATAACATCTAATCCTTGTGAATAAGCAGATCAGAGCATAGCTCTGAAGGAACATTTCTGCTCTCAATTTCAGGATGAGTGGTGGATCCCAAATTAATCATCTACTTACTATAGAAAGTGCTCATGGTTAGTCACTGGAATATTCAAAGTAGTTTCCATACTGTTATGCACTAAGGAAAATACTTGAGACTTGAAGGGGTGGAATATGGTAGAGGATAGGAGATAGAGAAAAAAGTGATGCAAAATCTCTCTTCTTCCTTACCCTCCAATAAATCTTAAAAATCAGAGTCTCAAATCATTCTATCTATAGTACGTCTTGCCGGTATTTGAATAGAGAAAACTATTGTGAGGAAAAGATAAAAAACTAAACTCCAGAGTAATAAGAGCTATTCTGGGAGGTGATGGAGGTCTTCTTCATTGTTTTATCATATAATATGCTAAAGAAAATCACTAGTAGACATTTAAGTTTGATTGACTTGATGTTGATGCTCCTATTTTTGTAATGTCAAAGTGAATTCAATAAGTCTTTACATACATTACACGTGGAACTTACTTGAAGTCCTACTGTCTCTAAATTAGAAGGTAATTAGTGCATTATCTCTGCTGCTTAACAGCCATGACAAATCCCTAAACTTATTTTCCTTGTAGTGAATATGAGAATTGACTTACCATGATTTACTTTAACTTGATGCCGCTTAATATAAACATTCCTCAAATTTTGTGGCAATATTAGTTTCCAAAACTAACGAAAGTTTTGTTTTTGTTCTCTATTTATTTATATTTATTTAGTCATTTCAGGTTTTTGAGGGAGAGAATGGGTGGTGGCAGAAGTTGAGTTTAAAATGAAGGGTTTGAGGAAAAATGGCGGAGTTTTGGTAGCCTCCCGGATCCCTGCTTCCAGAGAGGGAGACGTAGATCCCGGTCTGCTACACATGATCAGATCGCTCTCCCACAAAAACAGCGAGGGGAAACAGTGAAGATTCAGCGGGGGACACACAAATCAGGAAAAAGAATAACAGGAGAGAGGAATACAAAACCTGGAAAGTGCGGACTGACAATAGAGAGAGGAGCATGCGACAGCGGCACCAGCCTGGCCAGTAAGTGCACCGGGACAAGTCCCGCACGGGACAGTCTAGCTTCCCCATTGACTTACAAGCCCTCTGAGAGGCAGGGGCTTGTGTGAAGTGGATATAGAATTGGGTCTGGAAACGTGGGACTCAGTGGAGAGGAGACCCGAGCGGGAAGCATCTTGAACTTCCTGGAGCTCCGTGCCAGGAATATACCCCCGAGGCAGCTAGGACTCAGGAAGCTGGTCTCTGGCACCCATAGGGTCCTGAAAGGGGAGGTGATTACTGAGTAGAGGACTCTAACCTGAAATCTACCACTGGCAACTGGGAATGCTCAGGGTGGGCCAGTAGAA
>CAUYSK010066281.1:0-20870 GCA_963575035.1 Avahi laniger
TCAGCGTTGGATGCACAGGAATGCCGATCCCAGCTCTGCCATCCCCGACCCTGCAGCCCTGGGCAATCTCACACCCCTGCCCTCCACATCCTCCACCCGCTGGGGTTGATGTTAAGCGTAAAAGACGACAGAATCTGTAAACAGCCTGAGCACAGAACAACGCAATAGACGTTTGTCGAATGAATGAATGAAAGAATGGACGAACGGATGAATACTTGAACGGTGGAGTTCGTAAATTCATTCCATGTCTCTAGGGAGATTCGAATTTTTTTTTTCTATATATTTTTTTTAGTTGTTCAGATAATTTCTTTCTAATTTTAGTAGAGACGGGGTCTCACTCTTGCTCAGGCTGGTCTCGAACTCCTGAGCTCAAACAATCCGCCCACCTTGGCCTCCCAGAGTGCTAGGATTACAGGCGTGAGCCACCGCGCCCGGCCGGGAGATTCGAATTTTAAGTGTGGAAGGTAAAGACAGTGTTTCACCCCAAGAAATGGGTTTGTGGCGGAGACAGTGGGTGTGGGAGAGAGATTTGGTGGCAACTGGCTTTCCAAGACCGGCTCACATCACAGCGCACCTCCCCAGTTTTGCCTGTGAAAGCTCTGAGCTCTCATTATGGAGGAAACTCCAGACCTGTATGCAATACACTAGCCATGGCCTTAGCTATAATATCCCATGCAGCTATATATTTCCATGCACGAGCCCCTCGAGGTCAAGGGTGTGTCCTATTCCTCACCAGATCCCAAGCATGTGGCCCGGGGCTTGATCCATAGTGAAAATGATGTATACATACCGCACGAACGAAAGAACCAGAGCTCTTTCAGGCTTTTGGCTTTTTTGGCTTCCTTTCAGGGTTTTGGTGTAGTTTAGAGAGAATGAATGGCGCAGAGAAGCTGCCCCTTGGCTTACGGGAATGAGATGGGGAAAGGCAAATTGGACGTGGACAGGCAGGATCATCCGTCCTGAGATACCTGGGAAGTACCAGGACGCCACGCCAACAGGAGGGGCCTCAGCAACAAGGCTCGACTTGAAATAACAGTGAGCACTTAACTCTTCCAATGAGCCATGTTTTGTCTACACTGTAAGTGTCTACACAGCAGGGACCTCAGGATTCCTCGTCTCTCCTTACCAATGCCTGTATCTGTGCCACAGGCATGGCTGGTATTGAGTAGATACGTGTTAAATGAATAAATGAATAAACAGGAGTATGACAACCTCTTTTCTCCCAGTGGAAACTTCCCACGGCCCAAAGGCAAGGGACGCACTTGAGGTCAAACAGGTTGATGAGTTTTGGGGACGTCCACCGCTAGGCAGAGGCTGTCAGCCTGATATTACCCTTTGCAGCTTTGCTGTCCCACAGAATCGCTGAGAAGACAGCAGGATGTGCTGGATGACTTCAGAACTCCAGGGAAGGAGGAGCGATGCCTCCCCTTCTATAATGGCTTGAAGAGCGGCCTCCTGAAAGACACGTCCACCTCGAATCTGTGAATATGATCTGATTTGGGAAAATGGTCTTTATAGACATGATTAAGGTGAGGATCTTGAGATGAGATCAACTTGGATTTAGGGTGAGCCAAAAATATAATTTCAGTTGTCCTTATAAGAAAAAAATAGGGGGACATTCGAAACACACATACACAGAGAAGATGGCCCTGCGAAGACGGAGACGGGGATTGGAGTGATGCGGCCACAAGCCAAGGAATGCCTAGAGTCATCAGAAGCTAGACAAGGCAAAGAAGTATTCTCCCCTAGAGTCTTCACAGGGAGCATGGTCTTGATGACACATTGGTTTCAGACTTCTGGCCTCCAGAATGATGAGAAAATAAATTTCTGTTGTTTTAAGCCACCCAGTTTGTGGTAATTTGTTATTGTGATCCTATGAAACTGATACTTCTCCCAACAGCAAACACTCTGAAATAAAGAGAAAGCTCAGCCTTGATGAACTCACCCAGAAACTTGCAATCAGAAATCAGAGAAAGATGCAGGTCTAATTTCAGCATACATGCAAGCTTTGTGTTTTACAGTTTTGTGAGGTTTTTTTAAGATTTTTATTCATATGTGGGGGCTACACTATAATCTTTTCAGTATTTTAGGGTCTTTAATGATCTGAATATGGCCTCAGGAATGGGGACAGGGAGAGGAAAATAAGGAGAAATGAGAGAGAGGAGGAGAAAGGGGGAGAGGAAAGCCAGAGAAAAAGAGAGCAAGGGAGAGAGGAAGAAAACCACTGTTTGATCTGACTGGAATGCCTGGGTGTCTGGCCAGTTAAAGAAGACATCAGAGGAGAAAGCCTAGGATTTTCTCTCCTCCCAGCCAGAGCTTGCAGGAGGGCAACTTGGCTGCGTGAGAAGTGAGGCTGGTTGGTGAGGAAGTTATCGTGTCAATTGAGGAAAGAGCCTTTTTCTCTCCCAGTGCCATGGGGGTGGAGGAACTGCCAGGCAGGGGCCCTGGACTTTTCCTGGGAGCCTCTGTCTCTGTGCAGTGCCTCACCTCCCCCTGCACAGAAGACCCAGGTAGCCGGCTTGTCAAGGGAAAGCTGATGGGGATGACACTGGCTGTGAGAGACAGTGGCCCGAGAAATATATTTGCCGTGGGAGGACAAGTTGGTGAGACCTGTCACAACACCAGAATGGACAGAGTGGGAAGGAGAAAATGACTGTGATTTAGAGACCCCTGAGCCAAGCCTTGGCATGTGGTGCACTTGCTCAGGAAGGCTGTGTGGTGGTGGGCAAAGGGAGTGCCAGATGCCCCCTGGGTCACAGAATCAGAAATCTGGAGCCTTGGGGATGTCCAGCCCCTCAGGGAAAAGGCAGAGGGGGCACTCTCAGATGCCCTGTGGCTCCTGTAGGAAACTGTTCTTAGCACAAAACACCAAATGATGGCAAAACTTTTCCATTAGGCAGGAAACATAATTAAAACTTTCCTGAACCACACTAGGGGCAAGGTATGGATCAGTGATCAAAAGCAGAGGCTACACTGTTAGGCAGCCCTGGGTTCAAATTCTTACTCATATGTGATCTTGGGCAAGTGAACGTACCACTCTGAGCCTCGATTTGGCAGGTTGATGTCCCTGTGCCTCGGTTTCCTCATCTTTATAAGGGACATCATCATAGCACCTATTTGCCAGTTTTAATGTGAGGATTTAAACAAGAAATGTTTCGTTCAGAACCTGGCACGTAGCAAATGCTTCCCACATGGTGGCTTGCATCATCATTTTTACCTTTTTGTTGTTGCAATTCATAGCTCAGAAATAGCTCTGCGTTCACTAGATGTGACCTGAGACCAGTTATCTTCCCTCTTTACTTTAAGAGGGACTCACTTTCATCATCTGTAAAACGGGAGTGACAAGTCTGACTTTGCAGGGTTGGAGTGAGGTTACATGATATCATGGATGCTAAAACTCAGTGAAAGACAGACAGTTAATAAACATTAGTTCCCTCCGCTTTGCACGAGGCTGCTCTGCATTGGCGTTGAACGTGTGAGGCGGGAAATGAAAAGTCCGGTGTCAGATCTAATCAGGCTTGGGGCCCGCCCAGACGCAAGCAGTGAATGCCATTGGTCCTCTTTGGCTCCGCCCCCGGAGCTTGCAGCCAATGGCAGTGCTGTCTCTCAGCCCATCCCACTTCCGTTTCTTCCTGCTTCCGGCACAGCGCCCAAGCCCAGGAGTCTCCCACCGGAAGTCTTCCTAAACCTCGTCCCAAACCCTCGCGCAAGAGCCGCGACGGCGCGGGACTCACCAGCTCCATGCACCGCCGGCTGGCCTCCGCCTCGCGGCGCGCCAGCTCCGCCATGTCCGCCTTCAGCTCCTCCAGGCGCCGCTGGTAATACTGGCTGCTCTCCCGCTGCTGCGACTCAGACGCCGCTGCCTGCGACAGCTCCTCGCCCATCTTGATCAGGCTGTCCCGAAGCCGGATCACCAGGACCTGGGAGGGGCAGAGGGTACACGCCCGCTTTGCAGTTAGAGGCCAGGGCCGCGAAGCAGGAGGCCTCAGGCAGACAACAAATCCTTCGCTGCACCTCTGTGGGTTTTCATAAAGTAATCGGGATAACAATCCTGATGTCTGCTACAAAAATGAAGAATTTACTGTAAAAACGTGGGAAACGATGACTGCTATTCCGAGAGGCAGCATAGCACACTGATGATGCTCTGGGTTCAGATCCCCGGGGCCTCTACCTCTTCCTGGCTGCGTGACTTGGGCAGGTCGTGGAGCCTCTCAGCGACAGGGATGATGACAGTACCTGTGTCCTGGGAACGCTGTCAGGATCCACTGCATTGTTATGCTGAAGGCTTAGCTCCGTGCCTGGCACCCAGATGTGCTGGATAAGGCTTGGGGATTATTCATATTTATAGCAGCCTCTCTCCTCTCTGCATCCCAAGGTTTGGGGGGGTGGAGTGGTGCAGTGGAGAGAGAACTGTGCTGGGGGCAACACCTTTTCCCCAACATGGGTTTTGGTTTCCTGATTTATAAAATGAGAACGTTTCATCAGATAATCTCTCGTGAGCCTCAGCCCTGATATTTTATGACATTTTTTCTTTTCTGGGGAGTAGGAGGTGGGGAGGGATCCAGGAGGACACAGTGAAACAATAGAGAGAAAAGTGCTTTGGGCGTCACGAGTGCTACAGAAAACAAACCCAAGGGCCGTTCTGCAGAATTCATTAGTTGGCCAACAAGCCGGGAACCCATCGATCCCGATGGGCAAATACTCCAGTGTTGACACAAGACGGAGCCCACGTGACTATCTCGGGTCCTTGCTAAGGACTCCGAGCCACCTTTCTGCAGCCACAGGCAGGAGGAACCAGACACGGAATAATAGCCTGGAAGGAAGTCTTTACTGCTCAGCTCCCCTTTGCCTGTCAAATGAAGTTCGGCCACAGTTTCAAAGAGCAGCAGGAAGGGGTACAAAGAGGAAGAGTAGTTCTCAAACTATGTCCTCGAGGTACCCCATCTCTCCACTGCAAGGATCCAGGATTCTACTAAATTCAGATAATGGCGGCAGAGGGAGAAAGGGAATTTGGAGATGGAATCTTTCCATTTGAAGTTTTTCTGTCATAATTTTCTTTTCTTCTCTGCTATCATTTGACTATGCTAGCATCAAGTAAAAACAAGCATGTGATATAGCCTAACATTATGTATCTAATATTTAAAATGTAGTAGATCACAAGTTTCATGGTGATCTGCAGGGACAATCTATGCCTTGACAGATCCCTTGAGCAATTCTGAGAACCACTGAGGGTCAAGGAAAAGAAGAATTTCTCTCTGTTCTTCATCCAGAGGAGACTTATTGGAGACTAAATGCCCCTGGAGGATCAAGAGAAGATGTTTCAGAATGAAGAGGGCAGCCTCCCATTATCTAGATGCACTGCCATGCCATGGTGAAGCCAGCTGCCTGCTCAGAAATTGGAACCTGCAACCAGGGTGGAGTGAAAGTCAGATGTGGTGTCAATCTACCTTGGCCTGGGCACTAGCTGCCTTTATCTTGAGCAAGTCACTTGACCTCTCTGAGGTCATCTCACTCATTAGATGAGGCCTGTCCTTCCTGCCCCGCAGGGCTGTATCAAACATCAAGTGGAGGAGTTAATATAAAAGGATTTTGACCATAGTGACATCCTCTGTAAAAATCCCATGCCACTGGCCTACAGAGCTGAAGAAGTAAACACCTGTGCTCCCAGCTCAAGGTGATGCGAATGCAATTGCTGGACCCCCACCCCAGCCCATCCAAGTCTTACCTGTCCTTCAAGGTCCAGCATTAATGCCGCCTCCTCCTGGAAGCCTCCCTGACTCCCCAGCCTTGAAAGGAGCTCTGTCTTCTGAACCTCACAGCCCTCTCTCCAAATTATGGACATTTGTGTACATATCTTACCCACATCTCTGACGAGGCTCTATGCTTCTAGAAAGCAGATCTGTCTTACACAGCTGTCTTCTATGCACCTAAAGCAGGGCCTAACACACACTAGGTACAAAATAAATTTCTGTTCAACATGAGTGTGGGGCACATAAGTGGTTGAATAGGTAGGTGGAGATGAGAAGAATTAGATCAGTGCATGAAAAGCGGGGTAGGCAGAGGGATCAAGATCTCAAGAAAAAAGAAGGAAGGAAGAGAAGAAAGAGTGAAGGGAGAAGGAAAAAGAACACATGGAAGGGAGGGAGGATGGATGGAGACAGATAAATGGAGATGGATGGTGGCTCGTGGGATGGTGTGGTGGTAGAAGGAGGGAGGAGGGAGTTTGGATGGGAGATGGATGAGTCATCTGTATCCAGATAAAGGCATGTGAGTAGATAGATGGATGCTGGGAGGATGGATGGAGCTTACACAACAGCTCTCACTGCTCCAGGGCTGAGCAGTGCTCACATGTCACTAAGTACCTCAAATCTCTTAATCTGCACTTTCTGGAACTCCGTCCTGTTCTCCAGGTCACAGATGACTGCCTCCTGCCTGCTGACGATGGCTCGATCCACGGTGGACTGCTCCAGGTGTTCGATGCGCGTCTGAGCCACCTGCAGCTGGGGGCACACCAAGAGGTGCGTTGGCCACCTGTCGGCCCTGCATCCCAGGAAAGAGACACATGCAGGACCCAGCCTCCTTCTCTGCTCAAGTGCCACGTGTCAGATGCCGGCACAAGCAAGACCTGCCGGGTCTGAATCCGAGGACCCTCATTGGACCCTCACACTAGACCCTGCTCCTGGGTCTCGGGTGCTGGGAGGGGACGCTTATTGTGTCTTCAGAATTCAAAACAGGACTTCTATTCAGTGCTTCCCCTCCCTCCTTCCCTGCTATTGCAAAAAAAAAAAAAAAAAAAACCAGCAAATCTAGTCTGTGAGCAACAAGCTGCAGCATCAGAAAATGCAGGCACGTTGGGCGGGTTTCCAACTGGATGAGTCTGGGCAAGTCAGTTCCCTTCCTCGAGCCTCAGTGTCTTCCTTTTTCTCGTGAGGACTAACGGAGACTAGTGCCTGACGTGTTATAAGCACCCCGCGAATGGCCACCACTGTTATTTTCGTTGTGTGTCACTCAGTGCCCGTGCACATTTGCTTGAGACGCGGTCACTGTGACAGTCACTTTAGGCAGGCACGCGCAACAGTCTAGAAGGGCTCTGAGAATTTCACGGACAATAGCGACCCCCCGGGGAATGACGGGAAGCCAGGGATGTTTGGAGGGATCGTGACTTCAAAGGAAGATTCCACAAAGGACCATGATCCTGGCTTACACGGATCATCGGCTGTTCCTTGGAGCCATTCCTCAGAGGGAGAAAATCTTGCACGGAGCAGCCGCATTGCCTGGCGCATGTTTGGATGCAGAACAGACACAGGTAAGAGTGAGTGAGTGTGTGCGCGTGTGTGTCTGTCTACTGGCATTGTTCTCAATTCATCCGGCACACAACTGGAGCTTAGTAAGTGTGTGAATGAATGAATGAATGAATGAAGGAATGAATGAATCAATGACAGTTTCCAGGCGTCGAAGTATAAGTGCCCAGAGGGAACCCTAGTCTTCGTGCACCGCAACATGATGGCTCTCAGCACGTACTTGTTCTTGAAGTTTGTGCTTCTCCTTCTTGGCTTCCTCCAGCTGCAGCTGCAGTTCTTGGATCTGCCCAATGTCAGTAGCAGACTGGTGAGACAAAAAAAAAAAAAAAGTCACCCTGAGACCACAAGCTTTTCTGGGAAACCACCCCTGAAAATCCCTTCTTCCCCAGCCCACAGATGTCTGTGTCTCTCGGAGCTTCTGTGGTAATAGCTGTTTCCCAAAAGTTACCTCGCACATCCTCCCCAACAGCCCTCGTCTGAACGTTCGCTGAGTCACCCCATTATATAAGCCCGTGGCTTTGGTCAACTGTCCAGCACTTTCTTACACACCCTTGAGAGCCCAGACAGAAATGGGCTGGCCACGGCACGAAGACCAGATTCCAAGGGAAGAGAACTATCCTGAGTGTCAGGTGACTGAGATTCTAGACCTAGACACTGGCCTTGGCAAGCCATAGAGACTCTCTCCGCCTCTGTCTCCCCATCTTTAAAATGGGCTCATAGTCTCTGCTTAGCCCCTCTACGTAGAGTTCATTCAGAGATTAAATGGAGCAGTGGAGAGTAAAGATATTTTTTTTTTAAGTAGAACCAACCATGGAGCTTGATTATCTCAGAAGAGAGGGATTCCAGAGGGTAGGAGGGCCCCCCTCACTTTCTATTTCCCATGTCTTTATTGTTAAAATTGTTTAAAAATGGGCATATGCATATAATGCTTTTGCAATTGAACAAATAAACCTCCATTTGGGACAAAAAATAAGAGTGATTCATAAATGCAGAAGATGGCATGGGCTATTTTTGTGGTGGTGGTTCTGATGTTGATGATATCCTTGATTATTTTTGTTGTTATTATTCTTTGTTTGGCAGAAATGCCATCAGGTCAAATCTGTCGGACGCACTTGGAGCCTGGAAGGCGTTTCACCCTGGGTCTCTGCTGGGGCACAACGTGAGCAAGACACTCACTGCTCCTGCGGGGAGCCGTCCCCCCCAGGCATGCAGATCCCGGGAAGTCGTCATCGCACCCTCGGCCCCACCCCGACGCCCCCTGTTGTCTCCGGAGTCATCCGTCCTTCCTCGTCTCCACTCCGCTGTCTGGCTGGAGTTGTCTTTCTCCCGGACAGCTGCAGCTTTCATTTATTCAACAGCTGTTTACTGGGCATCTGCTCCAGGCCAGTCGCTCTTCTTGGCTCCGGATAGAGCCCTGGACAAGGCAGAAGCAAGCCTTCCCACTGTGGAGCTGATGGTCTGGAGCGGTGTGCTGGCCGGTCCTTCGCAACTGCTCTTGCCCCTGAAAAGCTTGCCGGTGATTCCCTTCAACCATTAAATAAAACCCACACTCATCACAGCCTCTAAGACCCTGATCTGATCCCCTTTCTCCTGGCCTCGCTGAGCTCATCTAGTGCCACATTCCCCTCGTGGGTCTCCTTCCAGCCTCTCAAATGCACCACCACAGGCCATTTGCATGTGCTGTTCCCCTGCCTGGAACGCACCCCCCAAGCCCCACTGTCCCACTCCAATCTAATTAACTCCCGCTCCTTGTTCAGATCTCCATCCAAGTGCCACCTCCTCAGGGAAGCCTTCCCTGGCCTGCAGCCTAGGTCGGGCTTTGCAGAATGGTGTTCATTTCCTTTCTGGACTCTTGGCTCCATCTGCAAGTGACTATGTGATAAAGTCTGGCCAGCCCACTAAACCACGAGGCACAGGAGAGCAGGAATGGGATGTGCTTTTACTCACCAAGGTATACTGGGCATTGCTCACAGTGCCCAACACATAGCAAGTGCTCAGTGACTGCTGGACAGATAGACAGGTATGGATAGATGATGGATGGATAAAGGTACAAGGATGGATGGTTGGATGGGTGCATGGGTGGGTAAATGGGTAAGTGGGAGGAAGAATGGATGGATGGATGAATAAATAGATGAATGGACAGATGAATGAATGAATAGGACGGATGGATGAATAAACAGAAAAATGAATAAATGAATGGACAGATGAATGAATGAATGGGATGGATGGATGGATGGATGGGGAGATGGGGAGATGAGTGGAGGGGTAGGTGGGTGGATAGAAGACTGGATAAGTGAACGAGTGGCTTGATGAGCAGATGGATGATCATGGGCGAGTGGATGGACAGATGGCTGTACGGATACATCAAAATCTTTCTTGGTGGAGATGTCGTCCAGAGATGCACACACCATCTGAAGGTGACATTCTCCTCCCTTAGGGCTACATGAAATTTACAGTTCCTGTCTGTCTCTATGGCGTTCATCTCTCCCAGATCCTGAGACCAACGAGCGGTCCAACCACATCACCTTCTCAACACCCCCTCCTTGACCTGCCCCGAGCACCTGAGCTTGTTCCGCCCAGGCTGGGTCATCACCTGAGCAATGAGTTCCTTGTGCTTCTGCATCAGCTCGTTCAGATCATCCTGGTCCTCGTCGATGCGCTTCAGGAGGTCTGCTTTCTCGAACTGCAGCCGGTACAGCTGCTCGTCCACCTGGGGGGAGGCAGGCCGACGGTCAGGGTGAGGTGGGAGGGCGCGGGGTGGGAAGGAGGGACCTGACGAAGGGCCAAGGGAGGCTTGCGTGTGGGCGTACAAGGGCGGCCATGTGTGCCAGTGCCTGGGGTGGGCGTAACAGCTCGCGTGTGTGTGTGTGCGTGCGTGTGTGTGTGCGTGCGTGCGCGTGCGTGCGTGTGTGTGCGTGTGTGTGTGCGTGTGTGTGCGTGTGTGTGTGCGTGTGTGTGCATGCATGTGTGTGCGTGCGTGCGTGTGTGTGCGCGCGCGTGTGTGTGCATGTGTGTGTGTGCGTGTGTGTGTGCGTGTGTGTGTGCATGCGTGCATGCGTGTGTGTGTGCATGCGTGCATGCGTGTGTGTGTGCGCGTGCGTGCGTGCGTGCGTGTGTGTGTGTGTGTGTGTACTGGGCACGCGTGCGACTGCGAATGCCGGGGGTGTGCACCTAAATGGATTCATATCTAATCACTTCTTGGCCTTTTGGCTAAAATCAAGTGTGAATGGATTCATGTCTGTGTCAGCCACCTGGGAATCTAAGTACGCACATTTTAAATGTTCATGGGACATATGTGTAAACACAAATCATTACACTCCCCCTGAGGACAGGGACTTGGTTCTGTTCACAGGTATATATCCCCAGGATTAAGCAACAGGCCAGCATATAACAGCAAATATCTATTGGGGATGGACAGATAAGTCTGGATGTGTACTTCACCTATGAGGGCATTATTTTGCATGTGCGTCTGGCGGTTAACGTGTATGTTCATCCCCACGTGTGCACATGTGAATGCTTGTGGGCAAGTTCCTCTTAATTTGGTGCAAAAAAATAAGGGACAAAAGGGCAAACAGAGATCTCAGGCAAGCATTTGCCTGTACATCTCTAATTATACCTAAACTTTGGGATTTTACATATTCAGGAGAATATGTATATGCAGACAGGGGACTTAGACATATATCCATAATATGTGGCCATTTGTCCCCATTCAGTTGTGAGCACAGTAGTTCTATATTATAAATGGCTCAATCTTCTTACAGGAGTGAGCCTAAGTGGACCCACAAGAGGTGCCCTTGTCTCCACTTACAGGAATAGACATGCAGTAGCCCAAAAATAAAGAGCAAGCTCCATCTTAGGGCGATGAGCACACAGTAGGACTACAACAGACACCTGAGAACTACAGAGTGGTGAGCATGCTGTGGCCACACAATAAACAGCTGCATTCCCACTTTTGATGCTGAGCAAACAATAGGCTCATATGGGATGCACCCTCACAGTACTGAGCACACATTAGGTCCACAACAGGTTTCCTTCCTTACTGTTGCAGACAGGAGCACACAACTGAGGCTCCTATATGCCCTTACACCTTTAGAATGCTCAGCTCACAGTAGGATGCCTGCACGCTCAGAGTGCTAAGCACCCAGTAGGTCTACAACAAGTGCCCCGTCCCTATCATAGAGCTGAGCACCCAGTAGGCCTACGGTGGATGCTCATATCTCCAAGGTGACACGCAGTAGGTTTATATTAAGTGCCCTCATCCCTCTCATAATGCTGAGCACACAGTAGGCCCACGCCAGCTCCCGGAGGCCTGCACTGGCCCGGGTCCCCACAGAGGCAGGAAGGGACAGGTACCAGGCTCTTGCTTCGGGTCACGTTCTCCAGCTCGCTGTGCATGCTCTCCAGGTCCGCCGTGAGCACCTTCTGGGTCTTCAAGGCCTCCTCGCACTTGGCTTCACTCTGCTCCAGCTGGACCAGGCAGGGAGGTGGGGAAGAGAAGAGAGGCGGGGGGAGGGAAGGGGAGCAGAGGAGAGACCTCCTTGCGAGGCTGCCTCCTTGAACGCCCTTCCCCTCCAGCCCACCCCAGCTCCTCTCCAGCGGCGGAATAATTTATAGGCGACCCTCCTGTCTTCACAGCTATTCATCAACCCACCCCTGGGGGGAGGAAATGCATTTGCATCTGAGGCAGCCGGGTTCTGCGCCCACTGCAAATGGAGCTGGCACTGCCCCATGAAACGAGGCGAGGCCACCCTCGCGGCAGTGCCGGAAGCTATTCCCCAGTCCCTTCCGGCAAATCCTTGCTGACAGCCACTCGGTGCCAGGCACAGGGCACGCAGGGAACAGTCAAGTTGACCCTGTCCTCCCGGAGGAGACATGCAGGGACAGGTAATGGCAACCTCTCTGAGGAGTTCAGAGAAGACGGGACCACTGGAAGGGACAGTGGGAACTCAGAATGGGAATCAAGGGAGACTTCCTGGAAGAGATGCCTCCAAGGTCAAGTAGAAGGTCAAGTAGCTGCCAAGTAGTAGTTTCTTAACCTGGGTTCAGAGTTAAAAGAGTGTCTGTGAACCCCTCCCTTTTTTTTAGAGACAAAGACTTTCTCTGTTGCCCAGCTAGAGTGCAGTGGCCTGGTCACAGCTCACTGTAACCTTGAATTCCTAGGGCTCAAGCCATCCTCCTGCCTCCGCATTCGGAGTAGCTGGGACTACAGCCACCACCATGCCCAGCTAGTTTTTTAACTGTTTGTAGAGACGGGGTCTGGTTATGTTGCCCAGCCTGGTCTCAAACTCCTGGCCTCAACTGCAAGTGATCCTTCCTCTTCAGCCTCCCAAAATGCTGGGATTACACAGGCGTGAGCCACTACGCCCGGCCTGAACCCTCTTTTAAATGGTATGCAAAATATTCTGCATGTGAGCATTTTCCCGGGTTCACAGCTTTCACGAGATTTTTGAAGGCCGAGAGCCACTGACTTAAATAAAACTTTTCTTTCTCACCCTTTTCTTTCTCATTCTTCTGCCCTCCCGCACACAGTAGGCTTCCTATCCCAGCAAAGTGGGGCCATCAAGATAGGTGCAGTTACGGCGTACGCAGCCCCAGAAGGTAGATACGCCCCACTGGAGAAACCCATATCCAGGCACAGCACAAACCTAAGTTCTGGTATTGGGAGCTTCCCCTTGATTTCTGAGCTGCAGAATCTCTGAACACAAGCACTTTTAGAAATCACCCATACCCGGGGCTCCAAGAGGGACGGGCCATGACCCCCAAGACCCTCTCTTCAAGCCCCTGAGAACAATGCGTGACTGCAGCTGGTCTCAGCACAGGGCCTGAGGACTTGGTGGCGCATTTCCCTTAGCGACTGGGAGGGAGGGACACGCACTGAGAAAATGATGAGGACCACGGGAGGCAATTGGCATTGTCAGAGCATAACCGACAGAGGAAACGAGATGTCAGGCACACGCTTATCTCCCTGCAGGCGACTGCAGCGCCCCCAGCACGGCTGGGAGGTCGGGGGGCGGGGAGGCTCCCCTGAAGGCAGGCAGGGCAAAGCTGGCCCCTCATCTGAGCAGAAGTCAGAGGCCTCACTAAGGAGAAGCATCTAAGCTAAGACCTAGAAGACGCCGAGGAGATGCCATGTGCAGATTTAGGAAGAAGAGGGCTCTGGGAAGAGGTAATAGCACGTGCAAAGACCCCGAGGCAGAGACAGGAACAAACACAGTGCTGAGGAACAGAGACATCACCAGTGTGGCACAGCTATACGGAGAGAGGAGAGGAAGAAGGGACGCTGAAGAGGTGGATGGGGGTCACCTTAGGAGGCTCGAGAGCTGGGCTGTAAAGCTTAGATTTTATTTCAGTCCGTCTGGGAACCACTCACGGTTTCTAAGGAGCTGAGGGGCGTGATCTCCTTTGGGTAGCTGTGGGCGAGAAGAGTTTTCGTGGGACAGGATTGGAAACAGGGTGAGCAGTGAGGACGCTGCTCTAGTCCTCCAGGGAGGAGGTGGCGGAGGTGCTCTGACCAGGTGCGAAGGGCGGACGCGAAGGATCCGGACGGGGGTGTGCGAAGAACAACAGGCCTGGGCAGGCGGGAGCAGATGGGCCATCGAGGGAGATGATGTCACGTAACTAACGGAGGAGAGGGAGGCCGCACGCAGGGCCCTGCTGCCAAGCCAAGTTGCTCGGCCCGGAGCCAGGAGGCGAGAGAGGGCCATGGTGAGCAACGCAGCACGGCAGAGCGGGGCAGGGCGACACTGTCCCATCTGCTGGCTCCGCCTTCAGCCGAGGGTTTCAATAGCTCCATCCCACCGGGCCTCAGAGCCACCGGAGACGGAGGCTCTATTTTTATCCCCATTTTATAGAAGGTCCAAGGTGCAGAATCCAGAAATGCTCCTTCCTTTCCCTTTTCTCCTTGGAGCGGGCAGGGAGGGGAAGACATATCCGCAGACGGAGACGATCACAGACAGAGCGCGGTCGGCCGAGACAGCCGCTGGTCCTCTGAGCTCCTGCTGGGCTGGAGACAGGATTCTCTTGGCCCCGGTGGCTTTGGCATTAGCAGCCGCACCTGCTGCTGTTGCTTGGGGACTGTTTTCAGGGCACTGTGCTTTCTCTGTCTTGCCTCGTAAAAGCCCCTCCACGCCTCTGGGAGGAAGGCGCCGGCATTCGGACCCTTCGATAAACACGGAAACAGACGCGCCGGGAAAAGTGACCTGCCCACGGTCACACGGCCGGTCCGCGGGTAGCCGTTGGTCCGACTCCAGAGCCCAGGCTCTCAACCTCTGAGCTGCAGTGGAAAATAACGCACTGGGAAGTCTGACTGCATGGGTCGAATGGATTAAAATGAAAGAAGAGCTGTGTTGCAGAGAGAATGGTTAGCTCAGTGGTTTGGCGCCGTAACAGAAGCGGTGTCAGGAGGACCAGGTTGGGGTCTGCAGAACCCAGAGTTTGAACCAATGCAGTAGCATTAACACATCACTCTCTAAGGAAACATTTGTCCTTCCTGGAGGCTTCCAGAGATGAGCAAGTTCATTCCAAAGGAGAGAGGAAGGAAACCAACCTTATGGATGCTTACTAAGTGCCAATTTCATCGTGTGCGTGGTTCAGAGCTTGGGCACTGGACCCAGACCTGAGGGAATCTGCCTTTCTCAGTAAGTCACTGAATCTTGCTATGCCTCAGTTTCCTGATCTGTGAAATGGGGACGATTCCGTCATAGGACCTCTGCAGGATAAATGAGTGAAAACATGCCGAGTGCTTAGCACAGCCCCTGGCATCGAGAAAACATCATACAATGCTAACAGCTGTTGTCGATGCTGTCCCTGTGAACGCCTTGCACCCCAGAACGGCCTGAGAAGTGGGGATTTTTAACCCCATTTTATAGACGGAGAAAATGAAGCAGAGGCAGAAAGAACAGGCCGAGTCACAGAGTAAGGACGAGCTGCACCTCAGCACCGACGATCTTACAAAGGAATTTTAGGCTTTCCGCATGGCTGGGATGGGTGGGGGGAGGTCCCCGACCCCAGGGGCATACAAGTCAAGCAGGTCCAAATTTTAATAGGATATGGAATGGCAAGACCAGAAATTTCCCAGCCCAAGGCCTCCACCAGGCAGGCTGTCTTCATGCTGAGCTTTAAAAGTTTCAATTTATTACACTTTAGGGAGCGGAAGAAATACGAGGCCATCGCGGGCTGATTTTCCATTACGGATGACCTGGCGTAAGAATAACTCACTGTACATTATTTCCATATCGAAGCTGTTTGACTGATGCTTTTATGAAGTCGGTGGCAAGTCGTGTTAGCACCGAGATCAGATCCTTCAGCAGCGCGACACCGGCCCAACTCCGCTTTGAAAACGCCTTCCCCCAGCGGAGCTGCAGGCAGAGAGCAGAGGGGAGCAGCTGACAAGCGATTCCTTGGGAGCAGTCATTGATGTCCGCTCCCCCAGCCCTGGTGGCCAGGGTGGCAACGAGGACCAAAGATGACAGCTGACACGTCCAACCTTTCAGCCCCCAGTCACCATCAAGTCCCCACGGACAAGGCCTCTTGCGTTCAGGCTGCATCTCCGTAATATGGGGTGGACAGGTTTATGGTGAGACAAAGGCCCTGTGGCTGCCACCCCCCGCCACCTAGTGTGTGGCCAGACCCCAATATATGCCAGACGACACCACTGATTTGATTCTAGCTTAAGTTTGTTACGGTTTTCTTTCTCCTCCAATGTGTACTTTTTGCAGAATCAGTATAATAATGGCACAAGTATGTGTCTGCAAAGCATCAAAACGCCTTCCATAGCTGGAAAAAGCAACTCCCTCTCACAAGGTTTCAGTTTATCGCACCCTAATGAAATCAGCCAGCCTCCCCCGGATCTGCCAGATTCCGCAAGGCAGGCACCTGCGTCAGGCCTCCGGGGCTTCCCAGTCTGTTAAGGTAGGACCCCTCCCTCCACAAATGGGCGCATGCGCACTCCCAGACTCCCCACACTGCGGTTACAGGAGGGAATGTGCTTCCCCTAAGCACCAACCTCGTGTTGCTCAGCTTTGGTCTGGAGATCCCCGCCAGGACTGTGGGACGATGCAGAAGGACCCTGAAGCCTGGAGTCCACAGGCGCGAGATGACAGGAGCGCCTTCTGTGATCCGAGAGTGGGAGGGAGGGCGAGGCTGCATTGTCTCAATGTTCCCTCAGTGGGGAACCTGTGGCCTTCCGATCTCAAGATTGTTCTTTTTTAAGCACCGAAGGGGGCAAGAAAAGCTTCATCTTTCTCTGCTGCACCCTTTTTAATAAAAGGATCCGTTCTATAAAATTTGGATTCTGTCAAAAGGCCGCAGTTAAGGACCTAGAGGGCTACAAGTGTTCTTAAGGCCGCAGGTTCCCCATCTTTGCTGGGGTTCCAATCCCAATTCCTCTATCTATGAGCCTGTGACCTTGAGCAGGCTACTCAGCCTCTCTGAGCTTCTGTTTTCCACTTCCACAAAATGGGAAAGGAAATTGTTCACATCCATTGAGCAGGACTGCTGAGTACAGTTGTAGCAGTTGTGCACTGCACAAGCCTTGAGGATGCCATGCACATAGGTTATGAGGATGAGCTCTCACGGCGTGGTAGGCACTGATTTGAATACTTTTTATGCACTATTAATAATTCACTTAACTTTTACAACAGCATTCTCAGGTACTGTCAATAATCATTCCTGCTGTTATAGTTGAGGAAACTGAGGAATGGAGAGACTGAGTGACTAACTGAAGGTATAAGTACTAAATGGCAGAACCCAGGTGATCTGGCCACCAAGCTCCCACTCTGAGCCATAACACTGTACTCTCTCTGAGACAGCACTGCCCACCACAGACAGTAGGAGACACCTGCTATGGCACCTGTCCACCGTCCACGTCCCCCTTCTCTGGATACAAAGGCCCCGTGTTCCCCGTGAGAAATGTCCCTCCCCAAACATCTGTGTATTTCTGACGGTGCTGACCCTGCCTTCCAAGCCCAGAGAAGGGCATGTGACCCAGCCTAGCCAATCAGAGCATCACGTCCTCTTGGCCATGATATTAATAGTTGGTTCCAGGCTTATAACATGGCTGACACCAAGATTTCTGCTGAGACTATGGAAAGGAAATTCACTCTTTCAAAGCAGAATGAAAGCTTGAAGTGTCTGGGGACCTTCTTCCTACCTAAGACAAGCTGGTATTGAGGGAACTGAGCTAAGAGGTGGCAGGAGACACATTCTTGATGACATGGTTGGAGCACCTAGATCTAGCCAAGCCTGAAAGCGGCCCTAGACTCAGAACTTTTCAGATATTTTGGCCAATAACTTCCCTTTTTCTACTCAAATCAATTGAACTGAGTTGCTGCCACCAGAACCCAGGTATAGAATGAGCAAGTGAGTTACAAGAGACACTGAATATGGGGTGCCGGCCACAGAGTGAACACTCGAAACCACTGTGATAGTGTTTATTGATGGCTAATCTGCCAAGCAGTTGGATGAAAGTGTTCTACCCAGAATCCTGTGATAGAATAACAACCATTTACTGTTTCCCTGTTCTGCGCATGGATCCTTACCCGTGAAGGGGGTAGATATGCCCCCTCCCCAATTGCTCAAGGAGGGAGAAAGGAAGGGAAGGAGATTTCTTGAACACTGGCCATAGTAGGCACTGGCTGGGCTATTCCATATTCATTCTCTCCAAAGCCCACGACAGCCCTGCAAGGAGCAATCAGCCCAATCAGCCCTCGTCACTTCGCAAATGAGAACACTGCAGCCCAGGGCACAGAAGTGACTTGTCCAAGGTCAAACTCGTGTCTGAGTCCGCGAGACTCCAAACCCACGCCACTCCTGGGCCACCGCACGGCCCCCCCTGCACACAAGTCTCCGCTGCTGCATTCAGCCCGGGCATCGTTCTTCCCACACCCTCTCCCTTTCCGTTCAGCGTGAGCGCAATTGAGATTCCCGTCACATAGAAGTCAACTACAAACCGATGAATAGCATTGCTTTTCTATGCAAAGCCATCTGCCTGCTTTAAACACCTGGGTAAAATGTTTGCTTTGGATTTATTAAGCTACTAGATGAGTTGGCTAGACATATGGAGTGAGGCGGGGAGGGAAAAAATTCTGATATTTTAGCAGAGTGATTAGAACCTGGATTTCTGGGTCGTCTTGAACAACTCAGGGGATTTAAAAATCCCGCATTGCAAATGTCACAGGGAAAGCGTTCTGGTTAAAGCAGGACGGTGTCTTTGGCAGGCTAATCTCAGCACGTTCCAGGCCTTGACATCCCATCAGGGCGCTTGGAAAAACCAGGCTTCTGCATTAAGGTTTTCCCTGAAGGGAATCACCCACAGCTCACGCCAGAGACAGCCCTGACGTGCAACAAAACTGTTAAATGTCAACATACTCAAAACGGCAGGCCAGGTCCCCAATGGTCTGTGTGGTTCAGAAGTCTGATGACAGTGGCCCCAGTGGAAAACTTCCCAAGACTGTGTGGTAGCTACCCTCAGTGCCCTTGACCTTGAGCTATGCGGGCATATATATTACACATTCTACAATTGTGCTGACACTCTGCTAGGAAATCATCATCTATTGATGCATCGAAACTCTTCCTGAACATGTACTTTCCCATCTCCTTCAGAGTAATAATATTCTTTATTGGTAGTAGAATAATCACAACTACTCGCTATTACGTGCTCACCCTGAGACTATAAGGCTGAAAGAGTGAAGTGTGTCTCCCCTAAATTCATGAGTTGAAGCCCTGACCACTAATGAGGTCATGAGGGTGGGGCCCCCAGGATGGGATTAGTGCCCTTAGGAGAAAAGACACCAGAGAGCTTGTTTCCTCTCTCCACCATGTGAGGACACAGACACAAGGCACCTACCTGTCTGCAAACCAGGGAGAAAGCCCTCGCCAGAACCCGGCATGCTGGCACCCTCGTCTCAGACTCAGCCTCCAAATAAATGTCTGTTGTCGAAGCTACCCAGTTTATGGTATTTTTCGAGGGCAGCCCGAGCCTAATAAGACACATGTAGATGTTAGTTCACAACACGTAATCTGTCTACGAAGTAGGTTTTTTCACTCCCATTTGATAGATGAGGAGACTGAGGCTCAGAGAGGCTAGTTAACTTGTCAAAGTCACACAGTTAATAAATGGTGAAGGAGTTAGGACCTGAACTAAGTTCTCTTTTTTAAATCCACAGCTTTTTCTTGTGAGCTCTGTGCATGTGCTCACCCCCTGCTGAGTACAGCGGGTCTTCTTTCCCTTGCCTTAAGTCTATTGCTTTGAGGGTTCAAGAGTTCTGCTCACTTTTTTTTGTATTTTAGGATCTAAGGACTGTTCAGGTCCTCCGTGATTCAACAGACTTCAAAAACTTCCTCCTGGCTTCCTCTCTGGTGACGATGGATCTGGAGCACGCTGGTGCTCCAAAGAGAGAAAAATGCAGAAAACCAGGATAAAATATCCAAAAAAGGCCCTCCCTATCCCCTGGCTTTTTCACACCCCTTTCTTTTATTATATTCTAGCACCCCTTCGCTCCCCTGAACAGCTCGGCGCCCGTGTGGGCCACGTCTGTCTTCCCACTGGATGTCGGGTCCTGGGGGCCCCCCGGCTCTTGCTGGACTCTGGGTCCCCACGTCGTGGGGCCTTCACACACGGGCACCGAGGGGCCGAGGCAGAGACGTCAGCGCACCCACCCGGGCCAGCCGGGGCTGCCCGACTCTGCGGCCTTCATGTCCCCCGAACGCGCCCTCGGGAAGCGGCCGCTGCCCTGCGTGGCCCCGGCTCCTCTGCACCCAGGTCTCCGACCCAGACGCCGGCCAGTGTCCACAGGAAGGACGAGGGACAGGACGTGTGGGCAGGACCCTCCCCTGTAGGAGGAAATGACCCACAGCCTCGTCCTCCAAACCCCAGATATGCGAGCTGGTCCCTTCCTTCATAGTGGGAATGAAGGCACTTCAGGAGGAAGAAAGGAAGTCCCAGCCAGGGAATGGTCAGGGCAGAGGGCGTTCTGATGAGATTTTCCTTTAATAAGGGCATATATATATATGTGTATATATTCTAAAAAGAAAACACCCACTGCATGCATGGGCACCCACCCACTCCCCGGCACCCACAAACTTTGGAAAAGCACAAATGTAGTTCAAATTCTAGCAGAAACTGG
Organism: Avahi laniger; assembly: GCA_963575035.1. NCBI lineage: Eukaryota > Metazoa > Chordata > Mammalia > Primates > Indriidae > Avahi > Avahi laniger. Next base: position 20,426 of record CAUYSK010066281.1, read on the forward strand.
GCACTGAGGGAATGAACTGTGAGTCCTGGCCTGGGGATAGGGCTTTCGGTCATCTTCCACCACTGCCGCTTAACCAGAATGCCCAGCTAACCAGAACACCGTCTGCCTGACCTCCTGATGTGAAAACTGGATTCTAAAATATCCAAGATTGGTCCGTTCGATTACATCAAAATGAAGAATCTCTCTTCAATAGACTCGTGGCCAACGAACACATGAAAAAATATTCAACATCTCTAATCACCAGGGAAATGCAAATTAAAACGACAATGGGATATCTCATTAAAGATATTAATATGTCTTTATTTATATATTTTTTACAAGTGTATATATATTTTGTTTCAAAAACTGCAATAAGGATATTACACACTGTTTATGTCTATGTGTTTCAACAGATTCATAACAGAGCAGAAGGTCCCAAGAAGGAGGACATAATGATTAAAGTCCA
>CAUYSK010066282.1:0-21480 GCA_963575035.1 Avahi laniger
AGGATAAAACACAATCCCAGTTCTTAATTAGCCAAGAGGCTGGCAAATGAACTAGACACATAAACAAACATATTAAAATATGATAATCACTGTCTAGTCATATGTAAAAGGAGAAAGGGTGAACTGATGAGAAGTAACTAACTGCTAAACAATTTTGGAGATTATTAAGATTATTCCTTTGTATATCTATGACTCAGTGTGTGCTTTTTATTTAAATCATTTTTAAAAATTTAAAGTAATTTGACCACTTTATAAAAAACTAGAAAATGTAACAAAAATATTTAAATGCCTATATATTAGTCCAACATAACAACTGTTACCATTTTGTCCATTTATTACATTTCTATTTTTATACAGTTAAAATTTCTCTCTCTGTTTTAAAGATGATAAGGCCGACTTTATTTAAGGGGGACCATAGTGTTATGTGTAGGGACCACTGCAACAGGGTGAGAGGCTGGACTCAACTCCTGGTGAAAATCTTAATCTAGGTAGTTTTGTGTCTGCTTTTTCCCGAATAATTTCATGCACTAATATTACCTATTTTTCCAGTGTCTTTAGGACTATCATTTTAAATGACTAAATAATTGGTATTTATTTCAGTGGGTTAATTCCATTTTAATCAATCATTTTTGTATTGTTAGATAACTATGTCGATTTCAATTGCTCACTTTGTAAAATAACATTGAAGTAAACATTTCATGTATATAACTCTTTTCACATTTTCTGTCATTTCCTATTGAGAGACAACCAGAGGAGAAATACTTAAAGTAAATATTTTAAATTTTATGATGTCTTTCCACGCCAACATTTCTCAAATTCTTCCCCTTTTAAATCCATTCACTTTTTAAAAGAACAAATAAACAAATTTGTTAAAACTCAGCTCACCGCCCAACCCATCTTTTCCGTAAGGAAGCCCTGATACTAACCTGTGAAAATATTTTTGAATTGTAGTCTCTGATGTTTATATCATAAAAATGGACATTTTTTATATTTCAAATTTAAAGTTTTAAAGGAATACTTAATAGGCTTTTCAAGTTGTGTCCAACTGTGTGCACACATAATTAAAATATTTATTCCATAAAATATAGCCCAGAGTATTAAGAACATGGCCTTTGGAGTTATGCAACCTAAGTTTAAATTGCAGGCTGCTACTTGATAAGGGCAAATTATTTAACATCATAAGCTCAGTTTCTTCATTTGTAAAATGAAAGTGAGAATACATAATATCCAGGATTGCAAAAACCAAATTCAACATCTTATTAAGGTTGCTTTGTACAATGTCTTATACTAAATAAATGGAAGCTTTTGTTTTTTTGGAAGCAGAACTATTTGTTCCATGGAGACTAAATAATAGGCAAAGAAAAAGGTTGCAAGCAAATGATTTAACACACGGATAAAAGCCCCTTCTACTGAAAGTTTCTAACTCTACTTCACTAACTCTATCTTATTTTCAACATGTATCTTATTGATATTTTTCAGGGTTTTTTATCTTTATGGAGAAAGAAAATATAAGACACTAACAACTGCTGTGCATCAAATTTGAGCCCTTTTCTTAATATGTTTTACTCAATTTAACCCCAACAAAATTTGAAGAAGGAATAAAATTTTATATATCTTACTTACAGTTAAGGAAACTCAGATTTCAAGAGTTTATTCAATTTTTGTGTTTCCACAGTAAGTAAAATTGAACCCTGTCTGTGTGACCCAAGGCCTTTACATATTGTGTAGTCATTTCTCAGAGTAATAATAACATGACATACTGTTGACAGGTCTGAATGAATGTGGAATAGGGCTCCATTAGGGAATGAGCACTCAAAATACCAATTCTGGTCTGTGGCTACTGGAGATGCTCTTCCACTCATCCCTGGACTGGCCTGCGTTCATGTCTTCTTCCAGGTCTAACAGCAAGAATGCCACTTTCTTAGTTGGCCTCCAAGATCCAGTTGTCAGTCCTCACTCACACCAGGACATGGTTAATCTCCCCATTACAGACTCTCTGTCTTGCTTAACAAGCCCTTTTTTTTTTTTGAGACAGAGTTTCGCTGGGTTGCCCGGGCTAGAGTGCCATGGCGTCATCCTAGCTCATAGCAACCTCAAACTCCTGGGCTCAAGCAATCCATCTGCCTCAGCCTTCCGAATAGCTGGGACTACAGGCATGCACCACCATGCCCAGCTAATTTTTTCTATATATTTTTGTTTGTCCGATTACTTTCTTTCTATTTTTAGTAGAGACAGGATCTCGCTCTTGCTCAGGCTGATTTCAAACTCCTGAGCTCAAACAATCCTCCCGCCTTGGCCTCCCAGAGTGCTAGGATTACAGGCGTGAGCCACCGTGCCCGGCCTTAATTAGCACTTTTTAAGATTAAACCATTCTTTTAATAATTATTTGTTTAACGTTTATGTCAACTACCTGACTATAAAGTGTATGCTAGAAGAGAGCAAAGCTGTCTTGGTTGGCACTGGATCCCTGATTTCTGACATTTGCTGGGTGCTACATATATAGAATTGTTAAATAAATATGTTAACATGTTTACATATATGACTACATATATATTTTTTAACTGTACATTCTTTTCAAATGTTGGAGAACTAGACCAAAAGTATTAGGTCCCATTGCTCTGTGATATTAGCTTAGCTAGATATAGATACTATAAAACAAATGACGGAATATGAAAACTAAGGAGCAGTATCAGTAGCATCTTCTATTGGTCTAGGGGTGTTTTAAGACTACTGAGTATATATATATATATATATATATATTTGTTATTTATGCCATTTAGTAGATTATGCATTAATGAACTTTTATTTTCTTTCTTCTCTCAGTTTGACTTTAGAGCAGCTAAAAAGCAATGACATAGTCAGATTCAATGTTGTCACTCTCGGCACAATCTGCAAAAGGAAGAACACGCAGGAGACTTCCCAGTGTGCAGCTGACAAGAAAAAAATGAGCAAAAATTAAAACTTTATCTATCTTGGAAAGAAACTACTTACTGTCCTCCAAATATGTTCAATAATTTATCAGTTATGGAGAGCATGGACAAGATACATGGCATGATCCTTTTTCAAAATGTTTAAATATCCACGTTTAAATTTTGAACACATGGCAGTGTCTCTAATAATGTCCCCTGTTTTAACCACATTAATAAATATGAACTTTGATTCTATTGGTGATATATACTTCCATGTCCATATAATTTGTAAAAAAAAAAAAAAATTCTTAACTAGTGAAAGCCTGGCACAGAGGATTGAGTATGATAGCCTACTTTGTGCACTCAGACAGGTTTTTGACTTGGGCATTGGATTTTGTTTTCCTATTAAATTAGGAGTATTGGCTTTCTAGGGATTTATACTTATAAGTTTGATGGAGCTTTAGTTCAAAAGTTGAAAACTGGTGTCTTTTGGGTCAAATCTAGCCTGCAAATGTGTTTTGTTTAACCTGAACAGGATTTTAAACATTTTTTTTTTTTTGGAAATAGCCATCAAAATAAAAAAATATGGAGCATAACTTATAAATTCTAGATTTGAGACTTCTTGTGAAAATTCAGAAGACATGGCAACACTCAGCCAGCTGTCATATGGGAGCACTGGCTGAGACTGAGGACCTGAACAGCCCCCTTTTAGATGGGTCAGTTGCCATTGTCTCCATTAATCTCTATTTTCCCCCTAACATCAAACGCAAGTGTCAGGTAGCAATCATAAAACCACTTTTTTCTTTTGCTTTATTGCTTTTTAAAGGAAAAAAAACCCTCACTGCTAAACCATTTATGTTTGTTACATTTCAGTTTTCTACCCTTGCATTAATTAGAGGACTAAAGAATGCCGTATAATCAAATCCTGCTAAAAGGTTTTAAGATTGACAGTGAAAAACTAGGTTTTCCTCTGCATAGATAGATTTACCACCCGAAGTAATGCTTGGGGCCCTCTCCATTCAGATCCTCTGTATTGAACATCAGCAGGGGCTTCCAGGACAGATAATTTGAAAAAATGTGTTTGCACTAAAGTGCAAGTGAACTTAATCACTAAACATTCATGTTTTCAGTTTGACAAACCCAACAGCAATCCCCCTTTAAGTTCAAAGCCTACAGGAAAATGCCGCCATCTAACAGGAAGGAGGGACTATAAAGCGGAAAATTTCAGACACTTTAATCAGTTTATAGAGGTTTTCCAGGTATCTCAAAACACATCATGAAGGCACATACCTTTTCTGTCTAGAAGTAGGGCTTTTTGTGTCTTTAAAGTGAAATGGAAAATTAAAGCAAAAAAAAAAATTTTTCGAAGCATCCATATCACTGAGATAAGCTTTGTTTAAACAGCAAGGATTAGCTTGAGAACCAAGTCAGTTCTCTGCATTTGTATATACGCTGTTTTGTAGAATGATTAAATACGGAACTGAAAGAGACACCTTAGATGTCTTCTGGCCCAAGCTTCTCATTTTATAGATGAGGTAACTAAAGTTCACAGAGGTTAAGTGCTTTGCTGACAATCACTTAGTCTTGCAGAAACCAAGGTCCTGACTTTCCGCCTTGTATTCCTTACATTACGTTACACAGCTTCTTAATGAACATGAAGAAAGATATATATAGTTTAATCGTCTCTCTATTGACAGACTGGCATTATGGAAAAAGAGAAAGCCGCATTCCTCAATATTAGGCAGGGAGTGTGGTTAATGTTATCCTTACTTGTTGCCATCAGAGGAAATAAGGGTTGCTTTGAAATTATAATAGCAGATCTCTTACTGTACCTCTTCTTCCTTTTTTGTGAATGAATGAGAGTTTCAGATTAGTTTATTTTAATTAGGATTCACTTTAATTGAGTAAGGACAGGATTAAAGATTACCTTGGGAAAAAAATAAAGAATTCTTTGTCAATTATGGTGTATTTTCCCCAGAGAATTCTGTTTCTCATAGTTAATAAGAGGAAGGGGATTGTTTTCTAGTGCTAGTCACAGAACAGATGTGCCTTTCAAGGTTAGTGCTTTCCTAAACTCTTCAAATAAAAGCCGAAAATTCATAGGAATCTCATTAAATGTAAATATGCTTGTCTTAAATAAACTTTCAGCTGTTACCTTGAAGTTTAAGTAGATCTCTGAATTTAACTAGTTAATGAGGGCTTAATTGGGGTAATTTAGAAATTAATGTTAATTTTAAGATTATAAAAATGTAAAGAAGTATCGGCTTCATATTTAATTGGATCCTTCAAAATGCCTGTGCTGACTGATGTCTGTTACTTGATCCATTTGCTTTGAAAATCCATTGTAGTATTTGGAGATGGATGCTTGGTTTTGTTACTTTGTGGTGGTTTTTTCCTGTATTTTTTTTAATTACCTTGTTTGTTTTATGCTAGTAGCATGGTGCTATATCATTCCTATTAGTGTTCGCAATCTAAAGCACACATGTGTCACAAATCTTGACAGTAAATAATTAAAGTATTTAAGTAAACTTGTGTATGTGCTACAGTTCTGTGGTTGAACAAATTTGTAGAGCAAGGTTTTATTCTGATCTATAATTATAGCTGCCAGTGACTGGCATGATCCTTACTGAGTCAGATTAATTTACACATTAAGCAACCATCTGTAGAAATTTTCATAGTACCCCCTCTGCAGTGCTATATATCTCATGGGAATTCTGAAACTACCCTGCCACTTGGGAGCTTTTAACACCATGGTTGTAGGCTTATAGCTATAAACAAATTGTTCCAGACATTTACATTTTTTCTCTTTATTACATGGTTGCCTAATGATCCAAGAAAAAGTACACAATAGTTTGGACCCCTAATGACAGAACAATTGATAAACTGAGACCGTTTATTTTCTTTTCTTTTCAAAAATGCCCTTGGCCTTATGTTGAATAACTTAACAAGTCCCATGGTGCAGAAATGATTTGCTATCACTTCTTTGAAAACAATAAACACCCTTAGTATTTGTGCCATAGTTGCAAACTATAAGGTCAATCTTTCAGTATGCTTTCTTAGAGAGAAACAAAATGATATTCAGTTATTGCTATTAGGTTATCTAAGAAAGGTAAAATTATTTCAAGGTGTGTAACAGAGATGTTACAGAAGGAAGAAATGATGTTTCAGATTCTAGATTGTTAATTTATATAATATTGTTCAAATTAAAAACAATATTCATGCAAAAATTATTTGAAAGTTAGAAGTGAACGTTCCATTATTTTGAGCAATAGTGCATTTATGGGATGTTAAACATTTTGGGAAACTAGCTCAAATTATTCAGAGCCACTCAAAAGGCATTGATTTTAAGTTTTCTTAAAATATAAAAACTTCACCCTCCATAGTGAATACTGGTTGCCTGTTAAGTTCATGACTAAGGAATATATTTCAGATTTGTGACTTACGCATTTCTTCTTTAGCCAGAGACATTGTAATATATTTACAAAGAAAAAAAAAAAAACAAGAAAGAAAGAACATATTAGAAAGAAAGCCCACTAATAGTGCATCAGAAACCCATGATGTTTAGTTTAAACTGTTTAGGTTAGAGAGATCAAAATAAAAATAGGACAGCATATTTTAAAATTTTAACTAAAGAGGAATTTACCATTTACACTAAACACTATAATATCTCTTCCTATAAGTCATTTTTATTAAATGAACTACTCAAATACTGCCAAAAGAAAAAAGACTCTAACACAGAAAAGGGACCCAGAAAAGAATTTTCACAGAAAAATAGACAAGAGCAAGGACTCTCACAGCATGTGTACACTACATAATTTTACCAGGATAGGACATGAGTAATAACACTTATCTGTGCTTCTCCATGAATTGCTTTTACAATGTACACCTGAATGATACAATTGCAGGCAGGAGCCAACACATTTGCTGGTGCAGATGAGTTGTACTCCTTGTGGAGCACTGGGCACATCGATTCTGGAATAGTTGGCCCTGCCACCATGCTGTTTTTCTATTTGAGCCTTCCACGCCCTACAGGACAGGGCATGTGGAGCTCACTTTTATTATCTTTACTAATATCAGAGGTAGATGATGAAGCCCAAACGAATTTGCCTATTTTTAATTAAACCCTAGGAAAAAAAGGTGTACGGTATTTGGATTTTTTATGTTTCATACACTAATGGTGTTAATCAAGACCTTTAGGCCATTTGGTCGAGATTAGAAATTATTGAGAGTGCAGTGGCATCATCATGGCTCACTGCAACCTCCAACTCCTATACTCAAGTTATCTTCCTGCCTCAGCCTCCTGAGTAGCTGGGATTACAGGTACCCGCCACCACGCCTAGCTAATTTTTTTTCTATTTTTGCTACAGATGGAGTCTCACTCTTGCTCAGGCTGGTCTCAAACTCCTGATCTTAAGTCATCCCCCTGCCTCACCTCTCAGAGTGTAGGGTTATAGGCATGAGCCACGACATCTGGCCTAGTCTGATATTTTGCAGAATGTCCCTCAATTTGGGTTTGATGGGTTTTCATGATTAGATCGATGTTACACATTTCTGACAAGAAAACAACAGAAATAACGTTGTGTCCTTGGAAGATGGCAGGCTGAAGACGTTGCTTGTTGGACCAGCCCTGCTGGAAGGTAGAATATTGGACTGAGGAGAGCAGAGAAGAGTTGCAGTTCAGGTGTGGATTACAGAGAGAGACAATAGAGATGTTTGGGGATCCCATGGAGAAAAACTGTGAAGCTGAGAAAGAAGAAGATAGAGAGGAGATGATGGTGGTGTGCATCAAACCCAGAGAGGCTCTGAGCCCAGCAAAAGGATATGAGGGTTTTCCTCTCTTCTACCTAGGTGCCCTCAATGAACAGTGGGAGAAATAGTATATCGAAGGAGCTTCCACACTCCATGAGCCCAGGCACAGTGGCTAATTAGGAATGGTGGGATGAACCAGTGAACCCCAGGTGTTTGGGTATTCATAAGGGACACTCCACTGAGAGGCCTGCAGGAGACCGAGTGCCAGCTTTCTTATACCTAGGCAGTTCCTCCTCTGCATCCCCCCACACACTCATGACATCAGAGCAAGTAATTTGAGCTCAGGTAAATTGGTAGCCACGGCCCCTCCCCCACCCATTGAAAGCGTGCAAATACTCTGAATTGAGAAGCTCATTAACGGCTGCTTCTCTACTAGTGCATGATCCCGGCTGAACTCAACAAGGAAAGTGGAGCCCCCGCAATTTGGGAGATTTGCACCCACCAGCATTTCACAGGATTTTGTGCTACCAGCTTAGATAATGTTATATTTTACAGATCTAGAGAATATAATTCTATGCTTCCTGTGGAACCAGAAAAGAGCCCAAATAGCCAAAGCAACCTTAAGCAAAAAGAACAAATCTGGAAGCATCACTTTATCAGACTTCGAGCTATAGTAATTAAAATAGCATGGTACTGACACAAAAACAGAGACACGGACCAATGTTTCAGAATAGAAAACCCAGATATCAAATGATCCTCATATTGCCAACTGATTTTTTTACAAAGCAGATAATGGCATACACTGAGGAAAAGAATCCCTATTCAATAAATGGTGCTGGGAAAATTGGATAGCCACATGTAAAAGACTGAAACTGGATCCATACCTCTCACCTCTCACAAAAATCAACTCACAGTGGACAACAGACTTAAACCTAAGGCAGGAAACAATAAGAATTCTAGAAGAAAATGTTGAAAAACTCTTCTAGATATCAGGCCGGGCAAAGAATTTATGAATAAGACCCCAAATGTAATCATAGCAACAATAAAAATAAATAAATGGGACTTGGTTAAATTAAAAAGCTTTTGGAAAGCCAAGGAAACAATCAATAGAGCACATAGACAACCTGCAGAATGGGAGAAAATATTTTCATGCTATACATCCAATAAAAGGCTAATAATGAAAATCTTCAAGGAAATCAACAACAAAAAAAAAATCAAGCAACCCCATTAAAAAGTGGGCAAAAGACACAGACAATAGGTTCACAAAAGAAGATAGTCTAATGGCCAATAAACACATGAAAAAATTCTCAACATCTCTAATCATCAGGGAAATGCAAATCAAACCCACAATGAGGTATCAACTAACTGCAGTGAAAATGGCTTTTATCAGAAAGTCCCAAAACAACAGATGCTGGCACAGATGTGGAGAGATAGGAACATTCATACACTGCTGTTTGGACTGCAAACTAGTACAACCTCTATGGAAATTAGTATGGAGATATGTCAAAGAACTAAAAGTAAAACTACCATTTGATCCAGCAATCCCACTATCGGGTATTTATCCAAAGGAGAAAAAGCCATTTTATTGAAAGGACACTTGCACTTGAATGTTTATTGCTTCACAATTCACAATCTCAAAGATGTGGAATCAACCCAAGTACCCATCAATTCATGAGTGGATTAATAAAATGTGGTATATGTATACCATGGAGTACTGCTCTGTCATAAAAAAATGGTGAAGTAATACCTTTTGTAATAACTTGGATGGAACTGGAGACCATTCTCCTAAGTGAAGTATCACAGAATGGAAAAACAAACACCACATGTATTCACTATTAAATTAGAACTAATTGATCAGCACTCATGTGCTCATATGGGAGTAAAACTAAATGGAAATCAAGCAGGTGGGAGGGAGAAAGAGGGCAGGGGTAAACTCACCTAATGGCTACAGTGTGCACTATCTTGTGGTGTGTACACTATAACTTTGACTCAAATTGTACAAAAGCAATTCATATAGCCAAAACATTTGTACCCCCATAATATTCTGAAATATAAAAAAAAAACAAAAGAAAACAACAACAACAAAAAGAAACAACAAAAAGAAATTATTGATATAGAAAAGACACAAAATGCAAATAAGGCTCCTGGGTCTGCCAACTCCAGATATCACCAGAGTGTGTTAGAAATATGTCTTACTCATCACTATGTTTCAAGCTTGTGAATTGACACAGAAATTGAGCTCTAGTTATATCTTGATTACTTGAGGAGTATGACAACCTTGACATTTTTGGACATTTTTGGAAGTTATTAGTTTAGATACAACAAATGTGAAATGGTAAAGTATCATATTAAAGCATGGACCTCACCTTGATTTATGTGCATTGTGTTATTTCTCATTAATATCCCCTCTCTTCTATGAAAACTGTTACATTGTAGATCACTGCTAAAACTAGGTGGGCAGAAAGTGTTTCTATGCTTTTATCATTTTATTTTTGATACAGAAATAATAATTGTATATATTTATGGAGTACAATGTGATATTTTGATGTATACTTACCTTGTGGAATAATTAAATAAAACTAATTAACAAATCCATCACCTTACATACTTATCGCATTTTTGTGGTGAAAACATTTAAAATCTACTCGTCATTTTTGAAATATACAATACATTATTATTTATTACACTCATCATTCTGCAAAAATTCTTATTTGAATAAAGACTCCCAATCTTAATGCTGAAGTACATTTATATAATCCACCTTCATAGTTTTGCTATTCAAATGAAGACATATATATAGTCAAAGTGGCCTGCTGAATCCAAACAATACTCTGAATACAGAAGATTAAACCCAGTGGGGCATTTGCCTGTCTTCTCATATTAGAAATTGAAAATAGTTTATTATCTTCATGGACAGAAAGAGAATATCCCCTAAGGACAGAGATTTTTGGCAATCTTTTAATTACATTTCTCCTACACTGCTAAGGGTCTAGGCAAAGTATGGAATGTTCACAGAAAAGATTGTATTGTATCTGTGTTATTTTATTTGTGATATTCTATTTTATTTCTACAGAGTTATTTCTTTGGCTAGAGTGGTAAAGCATGAGGAAGCTTCTGGCCATACTGATATATCCATCTTGATTTTAAAGTAGACCTAAGAAAAGAATGTGTAACCACTTCATGAGTTCCTTGGTTTGAAAATCAAAAACAGAGAAGCAAACAAAAAATCTGAGAGAAGAAAACAAGCTGAAATTTTCTGTATTATGTAATATCTTAAGTAAAAAAGAAAAAAGAAAAAGAAGAGAAAAGGAATGTATAGAACTTACTAAATAATTATGTTATTTATTCCTGACAAAGATGTTTGAGCTCAACAGCATAGAAAATACAAAATGAAAGGTCAGAGAGTACTACTTAAAAAAGCAGCATATAATTGTATGGCTTATGTATTACATTTATTAAAGATCTTGGAGAAGCAGCAGTCCTGGATTCGCTAGTTATTAAGATTCGGTACCCCAAAAAGAATATATTAGAAAATATGCTAAAATTTTGTATCATATGGTAGGTAGACTTAGATTAAGTACTTTTATATCAATTGCATTCCTGTTCAAAGTTGCAAGTTTTGAATAATTAGTCCTGGATTTATTTTATAAGATTATATGAAAATTCAACAGATATTACATTTGATCAAAAGTTAAAAATGTTTTCACAGTTGCATGCCCAAGAATTCATATGACTCTAGATGGAATTGTGGGAGAATAAGATGACCATAGTAATTAACCTGCCCAGTGCAAGAGGAGTAATAGATATATTCAGATATTTACATTCTCAACGCAGCAAAGAAGTCATCAATCTCTTCTGCAAATCATTAGTAAATTCTCAAAAAGAAAAAAAAACACGAAAGATATATTTTAAATTTATTTAAAATAAAGTTAAAAAATAATTTCAAAGGGCATAGAATGCCTTAGAATAGGGAAAAAAACATTAGCAATCATTGATCAAACTAATATGACATGACTCCTAGTAAGAGACACTGAGCTGGATCCAACACCGAGGATTTTACAGCATTCTTGCCACAAGTGTTTACTTTTAATCTAGTCATGAGACAGTAATTAAACAAGTATGAATTATATCACAAAAGCAACTGACTTGAATACTTCAAGTTTTAATATATTAAGACAATTTTTTAAAAAGACAGGAAACTATTTTAGATGAAAAAAGACTAAAGAGTTATGATAGTTAACTATATATCATATGATCCTTAATTGGATTTTGGCCAACACAACAACAAAATAGCTATAAAGGACATTATTGTGACAACCGAGGCCATTTTATAATGTACTGTTAGACAAACCTGTTTGATCAATTTAAAATTTTCAAGAGTTGCAATTATGTAATTATTGTGATTGTATAGAAAGGTCCCCATGCTTTCTTTTGGTTATAATTTTTGAGGGATACATGCAGAATTATTTAGAGTTATGGTTTATGCAATTTATTTAAAAATGGTTCAGAAAAATGAGTGTGTGTAAAGAGAGTTAAGGTGGTATAATGTTAACAATTAGTAGATCTAGCTGGAGAATATTTGGGTGTTTATATTGTACTATTGTTTTAACTTTGCAGTTTGCTTGAAAATTTTCAGGATATAAAGTTTGAGGAAAAGAGAGTTTTCCATGCAATTATAAATTGTAGAGTCAACTCCATAAGCCTCACATCTTTTTTTCCAGAGAAGTGTTACTAAGCATTTGCTCTCCTTAAGCAAAGTCTTCAATGCCAATTGTTAGTTCTAATTGGCATCATATTGCAAGATGGAATGATTTATCAATTCTTGGAGTGCAACAAGTTCACAAGCTTTCAAACTGTGCTTACTGCATCTCAACTGTAAAGCTCTGGACAATGCAGAAGCAGTATGAATTGGAAAAATATTAAAGAAAGTGTTTGAGTTGGTAATAAGCAAGATGGAGTCAATAAATGTTTTAAGAGTAATGAGAAGCACAACATAAGACAACATTTCGTGGAGTGACGGTCAAGAAAATAAGAGCAATAGATGTGTTGCAGTGAAGATGCCAAAGGAATGGTAATTCCTTTCCGTTGAAAGAACCTAGTTGCCTGCAAAGCAATAACCTAGGGTCTAACATATGAAGTTAGAACACTGTGCCTGGTATGTGGCAAGTTGTCAATAAATGTTTCTTGAACGAGTAATGGCACTATAAAAGAAAATATAGTAGTCATGTACAATCACTCTGAGCTATTGTTTTTTTAATTAACTATATTGATATCTGTTAGTGTGAGGATTTATTTTATTTGCCACCAAAAAAAGAATAGGAACTTTTTCCTGTGCCTGCTCTCAACTCTATATGAACTCTGCCAGAGTGCCTTAATATGCATTCTTGGATGAAGGAGAATTTCCAAAAATAATAACAACATCAGAAAAACTTGTTAAAAGTGCAATTGCTATTACTTTTATCATTTCCATCTAATGCTTTTATAACCTTTTTATTCAAAACTTTCTAATGTTCAGATAAATAATTAGCGTAACATGCATTGTTATTTTTAAATGGGATATCAGATTTCTCTTTGGTTCAGAATTAACTTAAGAGCCTTGAGGGGTAGATAGTGAAGATTTTATGGAACTTTCACTGCAGTTTTGTCAAGAGTTGCTCAGGATCCCTGAAATGGGCAAAGTAATTAGAAACAGAGAATACATTTCTCAACAAATCTCATCTGACAAACTCTCATATCAAAATAATTTCACAGGGAATCTAGTACAAGTGCATGCTTTTAAACATCACTAGCTACTGAATTTTATACTACCTATGGAAGGAATTCTATAAATGTAATTGAATTGTCTCTCTAAGCTGATATTTGGAGTTCTATTGGACAATTAGTAAATGATGTCTTCTCCAATGACTACAAGTTATCAGGATGATATTTGCTTCAAACATTTTTGGCTAACTTTCAGTTAGCGGTTTTTTAAAAAAAATTCTTTCCCATTAATTACCATCCTTCTCCCAGAAGGACATCAGATAATAGTCATAGAATGTTGTAGCTAAAAGATACTGACAAATTATGGAATCTATTTGCTTATTTTCAGGTAAGGAAGTTGATGCAGAGAAAGGTAAGATGATTGGACTAGGATATAATGACTAGCAGATGAAGACCAAATTTAAGCCTTTGTTACTCTGGTTCAGTGTACTTGTTATTCCATTAAACTGTCTTCCATTAACGCCTTTTTCTTTGAGGGTCAAAATAATTCTCTCTTGTCTATGATGCCTTGTTGCTCTAGTTATTGACTTTTATAAGCACAAAAAAAGAAGAAACAAATCAATATTGACTTTGTCTTATGTAATATGGGAAGAACTTTAGCAATGAAAATTGTAGGAAAAAATAAAGGGATTACTGATTATGGAAATTTCCAAGCATGTAATCAAGATAGAGAACTCAAATCTTAGATTTAATAAGAAAGGTATGAAGCTAAATTCATGATTATACATTCGCAGAGTCTGGCAAATACTTTAAAGGTGAAATTAGATTACTGGATTTATTTTTCACTTAACTCTCTTAGAGATGTCAATTTAGCAGTGTTTCTTCTCAGGAAATATCCTGGTATAAGCTAATGTAAACTTTCGAGGAGTCCCTGAGTGACTATACCCCAAGGCAACTTTCGGGACAAAAACATAAATGTGACAACTCAATCTGTGGCTCTCTAGTAGGAAAAAACCTCTGAAACCTAGTACCGTATTTGATTGAAAAAAATTGTAAAACTGGTTTTTCTTTTACCAAATAGAACAGTTTTTAAAGACGAAGTAACATGAATTTCTCTACTTGATTCCTTGACTGTGACCCACTTTGCTCTTTAGAATGATGACTGTATCTTCACTTTTATTGCACTTCATAATTCTCAAAAACATTGCATTTCATCCTCACAACAATATTGTACAATAGAATCATTTTACAAATGAAGGTACTGATTTTTGATGAGTTTAAATAATTTGCTTTAGGGAATGTTGCTAATAAATTAACAAAGCTATAACTTAAAAATAAGCTCTATTAAATCCAAGCCTGAGTGAAGCTTTTTCTCTTTCTCCTCTCAGGGTCGTACTGTTCAGAATACAGCAGTCATGATCTTATGTTCCTGGTAGGACACCAGACTATTTTAAGAGCAAATAATTGCACCCATGTTAGAGCTAGATTCAGTATAACCAGAATCACGTGGACAATAGTCCCATAGTAAAAAAAAAAAAGAGAGAAACACGAGCAATAGAGGGTAATTTGAATCTATTTTCCCTTTATTCAACTTACAATATCTGAGGAAGGTGGATGATAATTTGAGAGCCGATCGCCCTGCCACTCTCTCTCTCCCTCTGTCTCTGTTTCTCTCTCTTATATCTTCCAAGGAAAAACTATAAAATATTTATCAGACACTAAAGCAATGACAATGCACATCTGTATAACTAGATAATATAAAAGAATTTTTAGATTTTTTTAAAAATTATGTTTATTTTTATACAGTCTCAACATCATTTTAAAATTAATAAGGGAAATAACTTACTCTTCTTCTTTTACTAGAAATAAGAGAATATAGGATAATAACATTTTGATCTGCTGATTTAACAAATCCGGAGAAATAAGTAAAAGTTCTATTCCCATGTTACTTAATGGCCATATTATACAGTCACTAAGTCCCATCAAGAATTCCATTGAATTCATTGTAAAACAGTTCACTCCAACTATGCCCCTGCCAGTATCTTACTGTCTTAAGATCTCATTGTTTCATTCATTAAATGTATTGAGAGTCTGCTGTGTGCCAGACAATGTTCTAGGCACTTTCAGATACATTATTAAAGAAAAGAAAAGAGCCCTGCTTTGAATTCTAGCAAGAGAGAAAGATACATTTAAAAAGTAAATTAATTAGTAAGTTAGAGAATATAAGTGTTTTTTGGGGAAAACATGCAGCAAGATGCAGAGGACTGTGAGTGGTAGGTAAAGACGGATGTTTGCAATCTTAAATAGGAAAGTCCTCGACGAGAAGATGACACTTGAGCCAAGATTTAAAAGCGGTGAGGGAATTAATTCTGCATTTATGGGACAAAGGTCTTAAGATGGGAACATATCTGGCATATATGACCACCAATAAGGAAGCCAGAAACTCTCCTCCTGGAGGAAACCAGGAGAGTCGTAAGAGACTAAGTAAGGCAGGGATGGAGGTCTATATGCTATTGATTATAAGAACTTTGTCTTTTACTCTGAGTGATTTGGAGAATCTACAAGAGTTGAGCAGAGAAGTTACTTGACCTGATTTGACTTTTCAAAGAGTATCTCTGGCTGCTGTTTTGTGATTATTCAACAGGAAGCAAAGATAGGGGCAAAGAGACCAGTTAAGAGTTTATTACAGAAGTACAGAAATCTGTTTCTTGTTTTCCCATGAAAATAAACTTCAGTAAGTCTTAGTCTTTATGCCTTTCAGTCCATCTATCATTCTGACATCAGTTGTTTTCCAAAATACAAGTTTGGTTATATGATATGCCTGTTTCAAAGTTTCAATGGTTGCCTGTTGCCTACAGAATTACATCCAACCTCTTCATATAAATCTCTTCAAAATCTGACCCCAGACTATTTTTCCAGATTAATCTCCAACTCCTTTCCTCACCCCTGAAATTTTTGCTTTAGTTATGAAAGCTCAGCTGCTATTTTCTGAACATGCTGTCCTCCGTCATGCTTCTGTGACTTTGTGCTTGTCATTCTCCTCAATAAGAAAACACATGTGTTTTTTCTACCTGGTGAACTTTAAATTTTGTTATTTAGATTCAGCTAAGTCATGATCACTTCTTTGTTGGGAGGTTTCTGATTACTGATCCAATATCCTTATTCATTGATCTGGTTAGACTTTCCATTTCTTTTTGACTCAGTCTTAGTAGGATGTCTGTTTGCAGGAATTTATCTGCTTTGTTGAGGTTATCTGATTTGTTGGTATGCATTTGTCCATAGTAGTCTCTTATGGCTGATCCTTTATATTTCTGCAGTATCAGTTGCAGTAACTCCTCTTCCATTTCCGATTTTATTTATTTTAGTTTTCCCTCTTTTTTATTAGTCTAGATAAGTTTTGTCAAATTTCTTTATCTTTTCAAAAAAATAACTTAGTTTCATTGATCTTTTCTGTTGTTTTTCCGTACTGTATTTCATTTATTTCTTCTCTGATTTATTATTTCCTTCCTTCTACTAACTTTGGGCTTAGTTTGTTCTTTTTTTAGTTCCTTAGGGTATAAACTTAGATTGTTGATTTGACATCTTTTTTTTGCTCAATATAGGCATTTATCACTATAGACATTCCTCTCAGAACTGTGTTTGCCACATCCTATAGTTTTTGGTAGGTTGTATTAATATTTCCATTTTTATTTGTTTCAAGATATTTTTTTATTTCCCTTTTGATTTCCTCACTGATTCATTAATTGTTCAGGAGTGTGTTGTTTAATTTCTACATATTTATGACTTTTTCAGTTTTTCTCCTGTTATTCACTAGTGAATTCTACCAAGCATTTAAAAAATTAACATCAAACCTTCTCAAACTGTTCCAAAAAGTTGAAGAGGAAGGAATACATCTAAACTCATCTACAAGGCCAGAACTACCCTGCTACCCAAGCCAGAGAAGGACACTAAAGAAGAAAACTATAGGCCAATATTCCTGAGGAACATAGATTCAAAAATCCTCAACGAAATACTAGCCAACTATTAGTAAATTCAACAGCACATTTAAAGGATCACACACAATGATCAAATGACATTTAATCCTAGGATGCAAGGATGGTTCAACATACACAAATCAATAAATGTGATATATTTCATTAACAGAATGAAGGGTAAAATTTTTATGATCATCTTAATAGATACAGAAAAAAAATTTGACCAAATTCAACATCATTTCATGTTAAAACCTCTCAATAAATTAAGTATAAAAGGAATGACTCCCAACATAATAACAGCATAGTAATGACAAGCCCACAACTAACATCATTTTCAATGGTAAAAAGATAAAATCTTTTCCTCTAAGAACAGGAACAGACCAAGTATGCTTACTCTCACCATTTTATTCAATACAGCATTTGAATTCCTACCCAGAGAAATTAGGCAAGATAAAGAAATAAAAAGTATCCAAATTGGAAAGGAAGAAGTAAAATTAGAATTGTTTGCAGATGATGTGATCTTATTCAAAGAAAACCCTAAAGACCCCATCAAAAAACTTTTAGGATTAGTCAATGAATTAGGCAAAGTTGAAAAATATAAAATCAAAACACAACAAATTTATTTCTATATACTAGTAATAAACTATGGAAAAAGAAAATTAAGAAACCAATCTCATTTTCATTAACATCAAGGAAATACTTAAAAATAAATTTAACCAAGGATATGAAAGCTCTGTATACTGAAAACAATAAAACATTGATGAAAGCTGATGAAGATTCAATAAATAGAAAGTTATCTGATACTCATGAATTGCAATAATTGTCATAGTTAAAATGTCCATGCTATCCAGAGTAATCTACAGATTCAAAGCAATCCCTATCAAAACCCCAATAACATTTTGCAAATAAATGGTAAAAACTATCCTAAAATTCATATGGAACAACAAAAAATTTGGAATAAGCAAAGTAATCTTGAGCGAGAAGAACAAAGCTGGAGGTATCACACTACCTGATTTCAAAATATACTACTAAGCTACAGTAAGCAAAAAGTATGATACTGGCATAAAAACAGACATATAGACCAAAAGAGCAGAATAGAGTCCAGAAATAAATCCACGCATTTACAGTCAATTGATTTTTCACAAAGTTGCCAAGAACATACAACAGGGGACATGACAGTCTTTTCAATAAATGATGCTGGAAAAACTGAACATTCATATGTAGAAGCATGACATTGGACCCTTATCTCATACCATATAAAAAATCAACTCAAAATATATAAAAGTCTTAAATGTAAAACTTGAAATTGTAAAACTACCACAAGAAAACATAGAAAAAAATCTTGACATTGGTCTGAGCAAACTGATTTTTGGATGTGACCCCAAAAGGATGGAGAGCGAAAGCAAAAATGGACACAAGAGATTACAACAAACCAAAAATCTTCTGGAATAATCAACACAAAGACACAACTTATGAATAGAAGAAAATATTTATAAGCCATGTATCTGATAAGGAGTTAAAATCCAAAATATATAAGAAACTCAACTGAATAGCAATAAAATAACCCATTAATAAATGAGCAAAGGATCTAAATAGACATTTATCAATAGAAAACATGCAGATGGCCAACAGGTGTATGAAAAATAATGTTCAACATAACTAATCATTGGGGAAATGTAAATCAAAATTACAATGAGATATGCCATTTCACACATGTTAGAATGGCTATCATCAAAAAGACAAGTGATAACAAGTGTTGGTGAGGATTTGAAGGTAAGGGAACCCTTGTACACTGTTGACGGAAATGTAAATTGATACAGCCATTATGAAAAACAGTAGGGAAATTCACCAAAAAATTAAGAATAGAATTTTCGTATAATCTATCAATGCTACTTCTGGGTATATACCCAAAGGAAATAAAATCAGTATGTTGAAGAAATATGTGCACTCCCATGTTCATTGCACCATTATTCACAATAGCCAAGATATAGAATCAATCTAAGTATCCATCAATTAATGAATGGATAAAGAAAATGTGGTATCTATATACAATAGAACATTATTCAGCCTTAAAAAAGAAAAAAGTTCTGCCATTTGAGAAAATATGGATGGATCTGGAGGACATTATGTTAAGGGAAATAAGCCAGGCACAGTAAGAAAAATACTGCATGATCTCAGTCATATGTGGAATCTAAAAAAGTTGAATTCATAAAAGCGGAGAGAAGAATGATAGTTGCCCAGGGCTGGGGGTGGGGGATGGTGCTGGCATGAGAGAAATGGAGAGATATTAGTCAAACGGTAAAAATTTCAGTTATGCAAGAGGAATGAGTTCTGGAAATCTATACAGCATGGTGATTATGGTTAATAATATTGTTTTGTATACTTTAAATTTGTGAACAGAGTAGATCTCAAATTTTCTCATCACACACATACACAAAATGGTAACTATTTGAAATGATGGACATGTTAATTGGCTAGATTGTGGTAATCATTTCACGATGTGTACTTGTATCAAAACATATTGTAAATACACAATTTTTGACAATTGCACCTCAGTAAAGCTGGAATAAATAAATACATCAATAGAAGACTGACATATTACATGCTGGAAGAGATGGGGAGCAACAAGAGCTTTCACATGCTTCCATTGTGAATGTAAAATGGTATCTATACTTTGGAAAATAGTTTAAAAGAATCAAAAAATGCTAAACATACAACTAACAAATGATCTGACTATTCCATCTGTAGATACTTGCTCAAGAAAAATGAAAGCATATGTTCATACAAAGACTTATACACTGATGTTCAGAGAAGCTTTATTTGTAATAGCCAAAGGTGGAAATAACCCAAACGTCAATTGACAGATGAGTAGATAACCAAAATATGATATACCATATAATGAGATACTGCTCAGCAACAAAAAGGAATAAACTAATGATACACGATACAACCAGAATAAATCTCAACATTTGTTCATTCTTTCCTGAATGAAGGAAGCAGATAAAAAATAAAGTACATACTATTGAATATATAACTCCATTTATGTATAATAAAACTTTAGAGCATGCAACCTAACCTATAGACAAAAAAACAGCTCAGGGGTTATCTGTCAACAGGGCGAAGGGAGTGACAGATTATAATGAGTCAAGAGCAAACTTCTGGAGCAGGAAGAAATGTCACTATCTTGATTGCATTCAAGGGTTTTTGGTAGACTCACATGTCATAAGTTACCAAATTGTACACTTTAGATACATGTACCCTATTTGTCAACTGTACACCAATAAAGCAGTTTAAAAATGTTTTAAAATATTAATAGTAAAATAATACAAATGGGGAAGACAAATATATTCAACTAATAATTAGTATGATTGCCTCAGGAAAGAGGCTAGGGACTGGAAGAAAAAGCATGAGGGACATTGTTAATATCTAAATAAAATCAAATTCCTTCATCTTTCAAGAGTAAAACTCAAACTCCTTACAAAGATCTACAAGGTCTTATGTGACCTGAGCTACTTCATCATCCTCTATTTTTATCCACTATGTCTCCTCCATTGCTGGCAAACTGTACTCTCGACACACTGTCCTTCTTTCCAGTCTCAGAATACTCCCACCTTGGGGCCCTTTTTCTGGCTCTTTGCTCTGCCTGGAACATTCTTCCCCAGTGATTTACATGACTCATTCCCTCACCTCATGGGCCTACTATAATTCCTCTACAACTTTTAAAACAGAAAAGCCACTCCCACCAGGACAATCTCAGTCTCTCTCATCTGTTTCTATATGATAGAATTTGTCTCTCTAGAATACTGTATAATTTATGTATTGATTATGCTTATTGCTTATTTTCTTATGTCTCCTCTACCAAGAATAAAGTTCCAAAAAGGAAAAGATTGTTGTCTATATCATTCACCAGTGTAGCCTTAGCACCTAAAACAGTGCCCAGCACTTGGGGTGTTAAGTAGTTACTTCTTTTTTTTTTTTTTTTTTTTGTGGCAGAGTCTCACTCTGTGGCCCAGGCTAGAGTGAGTGCCGTGGCGTCAGCCTAGCTCACAGCAACCTCAAACTCCTGGGCTCAAGCATCCTCCTGCCTCAGCCTCCCGAGTAGCTGGGACTATAGGCATGTGCCACCATGCCCAGCTAATTTTTTCTAT
>CAUYSK010066283.1:0-30488 GCA_963575035.1 Avahi laniger
ATGTGTACACAAAGAGTGCAATGTGCACCACGCAATGGGATGGACATATTTGAAACCTGGACTGAGGGGGGTAGGGGGGGCAAGGGCAACACACGTAACCTAAACATCTGTACCCTCATATTATGCTGAAATAAAAAAAAAAAAAAAAAAAAAGCGGGACCCCAACGCAGAGCCGGGGATGGGGGAGAGTGCAGGCGCAAGCCGTGGCGCTGTAGCTGGCCCTGACAATGCATGCGTGGAGGTGGGGGGATTTGAACTTTTATTTTTATGTGAAACTCATAAGGACAAGCTGCGGAGGTAGAATGTAACGTTCTCATTCGTTCTTAAAATAATGCATAACCTTGAAATAAATGTAGTAGCGTGAGAGAGACCCTTGGGGTAGCGTTCTGCGGAGGTGCCTTGGGTGCAAGTTTGAGAAGCGCTGTTAGGTACACAGATGCTCCCCGCAGCTCGCTCTGCGCCTGGATCTAGGAAACGTCCTCGGCTGCGACCAGCGTTGAGCCCCCCACTAGCAGAAGTGGGAGGCGGGATGCTTGCAACCTGCATCTGGGCGCTCCTGGAGAAAACTGAAAGGAGGCGTTAAAAGCCGTAAGCAGAACTTTCGGGAAATGAGCGAAGGTCTCTACTTTTATTCTCTAGGATAAACAGCGCTGTGGGCACTGAGGGTTCAAGGGACCCTGGAAGTTCCTTTTATTCGGTTGATTCATATGTCACTGCCATTTTGATGGGTCAACTTAACAGAATTGCCCCAGTTGCTTTAAATTTCCTGGGAAACGAAGTTAAATATACTTTAGTCATTTATAAGTATTTACAGTGTCATTAAGCAACGGCCATGTAATGAACTGGTCATTAAAGAATTTAACGTCCTCCGCGATTTTCACCTTTTCGTTCCATTAGAAAGGCCTCAGAATGGAATTATGCCAGAAATATATAGACATATACGTGGTTTTATAAGAAAACTCATCTAAAATATGTGGTTTTATAAGGAAACTCACCTAAAACAGTAAATCTATGAAAGCCACTGTTGCTTGTATAATTCAGTTTAATTTTTTTTAAGTCATGCACAAAATCAGGACTTTTTCTAAAACTGAGAAAGGATACAGAAATGAGTATAAGGATGCCCAAATCTCTTAAAATTTAAGCTGATTCTGAATCTGATAGTTCTAAACATACACTGATTTTTCTTGTGCAAAATCAGTTCTACTCAATCAGCTCATTCCCCTTAGTACTGTAATAAACTCTTTTTTTTCCTGCGCTGTTCCCAGTGAAACAGTGAATGGCATCACCTTTTCCACTTGTCCAAGACAGAGACCTGGGAATCATTTTTTATTCCTCCCCCATTCTAGCACCTCCCAAATTCATTCTCTCTGCAGCTACCAGAACGATCTTTATAAAATGTACTTCCTTGCTAAAAGCCCTTAAATAATTCCTCATATTTCTCAGTTAGGACTGAGGATAGTCCTAACTCCCTCATTAGATTTTAAAGGCTCTTTGTAGTCCACTTCCCCACCTCAACCCTTTCCACTTGCTCCTTTTTACTCTCTCTGTCTTCCGCCACCCCTCTTTCCCAATGGCACTCATTGTTAAATTACTCTGATTTCCCCAAGGCACAGGAATGTCCATTTGATCACTTAGCCTGAAACACTCTTCAGCCCTTTCTTCCCTGGCAAGCTCCTACCGTTGCATCAGGTCTGTGATTAGATGATTTCTTACAGGTACCTCCCAAGATTTCCCTCCTACTGGTTCTCATAACCCCACACTGTAACCCCACCAGCCCTTATCACGCTGTATTATAATTACCCTTTTTCCTCTATTTCACCACTAGACTAAGCTGCTGATTCGTGCCTAGAAGGAAGCTGCATGTGGAAAGAGCCTGAGCTTTCAAGTCATGGAGACGTTAGCTCCAAATCCAGTTCCAGCATTTACAAATTATGTGTACTTCGGCAGATTTCTTAACCTCTCTTAATCTTAGTTTCCTATCTGTAAAGAAAGAAGATCGTAATAAAGATTTATGAGACAATGTATGTAAAAGCATTTTGCACACAGCCAGGCACTTAGTAGGTGCTCAGTAAATAGTAGTTACAAATGATAGCAATTCTGCCCCAAATCTTCTCCCAGACTGGACTCCTCCCAAGAGAGTAGACAGTTCTTATCACACTATGATGACAAGATGAAGAAAAAAACTGCGATTTCTCCTGACCTGAGATAGATCCTTATTAGCTATATATACTTAAGGAGGATATTGGACTGGTCTCTTTCATGCCTCAGTTTCTTTATCTGAATATGTTTCATGTCATTAGTGTGATCAAAGGATAGCATGAAAGTATTTTGTACAAATATAGCATTTTGAAATGAGGTATTCCTTCCTTATTATTTGTTGAAAGAAATATAATTCTAAAACATTAAAATTCTTAAAACTAACTGGGGGCTGAGAGACTATAAATAATTTAAAACAGTAAACCCTCACTTTATCAAGGACCCTTAATATTTTCCTTTCTGAATCCTCTTTATCAGAAAAGATAAGTTGTAAAGCAAGTTGTTAGGAATTTCATCACTTCAGCCACCATCTACTATGACAGTGATGGTGAACACTAGTATAAGAAGACAGGCCCCAGAAATCAGGAAAATTCATATCTTTCTATGACACAACCTTGGATAACTTAGGTTAGGTTATTTTTACAGTTTATCATCCACATTTTAGACTAACAGACTATTAGAACTAGGAAATATGCAGCATTCTGGGGAAAAGGAGAAGATTGAATGCCTATATTTACTTTCACTGTCTCCAAATTCCACAAAAATGACAGTAAAAGATTACTGTAAAACATAACAAGACAAAAAGCATCTTGGAGAGGAAACAATGCAACAAAATATTATAATCTGGAAAACAGTGAATGAGAGGTAATTGACTCAGATAACTGATGGGGACCTCAATCCTAAACCTGCAGGAGGAAAGCTAAGAAGCAAACCAGTTTCACTGCAGAATCCAGGAAGTCTCTGGAATTGGCAGCACCAGGTAGCTCTGAAAGTAGGGACAAAACCAGGGCTACTGAAGGACGGGGTTAATGTTTATTTAAGAAGCAGTTAAGTCCTCCGATCGCTCTCTTGGTGCAGCAAATCAAATGCCTCTCCAACACCCCATCCAAACCCTGAAGGTTTACTCTCTGGAGATAGGTTTACTGAAGGTTTACTCTCTGGACTAGGGGATATTAGGCACAGTTAAGGGAGTATTGTACTGAACTCAGAAGTATTAACAGAACATTGACATACTGAATGTTGAGAAGACACCCCATTCCTCCCCAATCTCTTTTCTTGATGAGCTCTGGCATAAAGGGAGCCAGGTCTATATCTTTTAAGCAGGAAATTGAAAAATACTTCTCTGGGGAACGTGAGTAGTCCAAATTAATACATTCAAATATACCCATAAAGTGTCCCTGGTAAATCAGCCTCTAATTGATCTCATAATCAACAAGCCCAGAGCTTCCAAACAGCTCAGTGCTCCTATAGATGAGCAAATGGCCAGGGATCACCAGATATCCAAGGGAAAGCTGTAGCATAAAAGAGGCTAAAACAAACGAATAGGAGGGAAGAGGCAAATTGAAGAAGTAGAGACCATCATGGGCAGAATAAGGCCTTAAATAACTGTAATTAATGTATTCAGACAGATAGGAAAAGTTATTTTATCCATAAAAAAAGAATAAGATGTTCTCTTAAAAAGGAAATATTCAGGAAACCAAAAGTTCTTGGAAATGACATGCATAATAGCAAAAATAAAAACTTAATAGAAGGGTTGGAAGATAAAGTGAAGGAAATCTTCCCGAAAGTAGAAAGCAAAAATACATAGTGTGTTCACTTCAGCAGCGCATATATTAAACTGGAATGATACAGAGAATATTAGCATAGCCCCTTGCAAGGATGACACACAAATTCATAAAGCATTCCATATTTTAAAAAAGCAAAACAGAAAATAACAAGTGTTGGAGAGAATGTGGGAAATTGGAACCTTTGTGCACTGTTGGTAGGAATATAAAATGGTGCAGACACTATGGAAAACAGTATGGCAGTTCCTCAAAAAATTAAACACAGTTACCATATGATTCAGCAATTCCACTTCTGGGTATATATCAAAAAGAACTGAAAGCAGAGACTCAAACAATATTTGTGCATCCATGTCCATAGTAGCTTTATTTGCAATAGCCAAAATGCGGAAGTAACCCAAATGTCTGCTGACAGATGAATGGATAAACAAAATGTGATCTATGCATTCAATGGAATATTATTCAGCCTTAAAAAGGAAGGAAATTCTGGTACATACTGCAACATGGATCAACCTGAAAGAGATTATGCTAAGTGAAATAAGCCAGTCACAAAGGGACAAATATTGTATGATTCCACCTATATGAGGTACCTAGAGTAGTTAAACACACAGAGACAGAAAGAAGAACAGTGGCTACCAGAGGCTGAGGGCAGGGAGTAATGGGGAGTTATCGTTTAATGGGTACAGAGTTTCAGTTTGGGATGATGAAAAAGTTGGATGGATAGTGGTGATGGCTGCATGACAATGTGAAAAGTACTTAATTCCAAGCAATTGTACACTTAAAATGGTCTTATGTATATTTTACCACAATTTTTTAAAAACTAGCACTTCAAGCCTGTAACTTAAGAGATACAGAGGCAAATATTAAAAGAAATAACTCTGAGAATGGGAAAATGTTGGGGGAAGGGCTCCTGCTTTTCAAAGAAGTTTTATAAAACTACTTATCTCTACATTATGTGCATGTAAAATTTGATAACACTATAAATAAATGACACATAACAAATTTGAAATAATTATAAGGCCCTCAATTTTATAGGTAACCAAATCATGGATAGCTTCCTTAGGAACGATCTGTAAAATAAAAAGGAAAAAAAAAAAACAAATCATGGAGAGGGTAGGACCTTTGGCCAAAGTAAAAGCAGTAATTAACAGTAATTAGCAGTAATTAACAAATTAAGGACTTGAACCAACATGTTCTAAATTCAAGTTCAGCATCCTTGCTACCACAACACATTGTGGCCTATAATAGAATCTTCCTAAATAGCCTAAAATAAACTTTTCTAGGAGTCCTGCCTTAAGCCTTCTTAAATTACTTTTCCTCACGTTTTATTAAATGCCTAATAAACTGCAGATTTTTCCATTTTGCCCAGCATTACTCATGAATACATGATTTTTTTCCTAATTCAAACATAATTTTGAAATAATATACTTTTCCTGATTTTTTTCTCTATCTTCATAATTAAAATTGAGTGGGGTTTTTTGGTCCTGCAGTTAGTTTTGCTCCCTAAATGGTTGGAGAGACTTTGCTATTGATGAATGATAAGACATTGCCCTGTGTTTCTTGCGTGGAGTATTTTGTACTAACTGAATCCAAAAAGCTAACCATGGTCACTGTTACGGCAACAGAAAGCATTTCCATTTCAATTGAACTCAAGTCACCAATCTAATATTAATTTTAATGTTAATTTTTCCCATTAGAAATATGATATCATTATAAAGAACAGTTAGACTAAGCAATAATATATAATTTACCATGCTTCTGACTTTAGAAGAAAACTCTTATATGAACAGTGCTTCCAATAATACTCCATTAGTTATTGGTTGAATATATACTAATGGGCATTTATAAAATAATTTTTTAAAGAACTGTAAGGACCTGTCATAAGCAAATTCTCCAACACTGACAAAGTGCCTTTTCCCAGAATAATATGCTTGATAAGTCATCAATGTTAAAACTCTAAATAAGATTTATTGTGCTTTTAGGATATCATCCCTTCATAATTGTATAGATTACTGTGTATGCTTGATCTTATGTGACTGTCTCAACCAGGTTGTGTGCTTCTTGAGGGCAAGGGAGGTAGGACAGGACTAAACACCTATTAATAATAGGTGCTCCTTAAGCATTTGTAATAATTAAGTAATGAATCAGGGTAGGAATCATGGAATGTTAATGCTGAAATGGGTCTGAGGGAATTCATGGCTCTACCTGCTTCTTTTCACAAAAAAGGAAATATGAATGAACATTTGGGTGTATGTTCCTGTGAGACTTTTCATATGCATTTGCTCACAGCAGCCCCTCTAAATAGGTATTATATTATTCTTACCTCATATTAAAAGACAAGGAAAAGAAGATCAGGGAGGTTAAGTAGCACAGGTCAAGCCCAAGGTTACACAGCAGGTCAGTGCTTTCGCTTGGACTGCAGCCAGCGTGGTTGGAGCCTAGAGCTTGTGTTTTGCTAAAGCCCAGAGATAGACGTTAGTTGATTTCCATGTAATAAGATGGCTGGCTGCTGACAGTCAGGCCTAGAATTCAGATTGGCTGGCTTCCCAGAGCAGTAGCTCATCGTGGGACCCACTTAGTGCATATTTTAAAGATAAAAATAAGTTTCTGTCTGGGGATACTCTTGACTGTAATTCCTCATTTTTTATACAGCAAAATTTGAAAAGACTCTACATGTAAATTACTGCTGCAAAATTGTCTCTCTAAAACATACATCTTAGAACTGAAAAAAAGGTTAGCTTTGATTCATTCTCTCCCACTTCTTAAATAAGTAAATAGAGGCTCAAAGAGATGAAGAGACTAATCCAAGATCATCCCACAGCTAAGGGAAGGGAGGGAATTGGGCCCAGGCCTCCTGCCCCACGTTGTGGTTCCATATGTTAATAGAGGCCTCTGTCTCCCATGCTCTAAAATCCATATTCCCGATATATCCTTCTTCTAGAACTTTCCATTTCTTCAATTGCTTTCATTTATATTTCTAAATATTTCCAGTCTCTAATTTACTCCTTATCTGTTATTGTCTATATCAGATCCAACTTATGCACACCCCCAGATTAGCTCTTGCCATCTGCCCCCTGCCACTTGCTCAGTAGAAGGCGTTGGCTGCTACCACCATTGCCTCTCTTCCTAACAGTGCTGAAGGTCTCTTCCTTCCAAGGGGAAGGCCGGAGGCTGTGTGACCTCCAATGTGCCCCACATGGTGGCAGCCATAGCAGCTCCAGCACAAAATCCAGCCTTACAGACACACCGAGGCTCTGTGCTGTGCAGCATGCGATATGGAATTCCTATCAGCTACCCAAAGAGGTCAAAGAAAGCACAAAAATGAGGCAAACTTTGACCAATGAGAACCATGAGGCAGGAAGGAACCAACAGATAAATTCGTTTCATTTCATTTCTTTCTCATGACTTTTCCATAGACTGCATCAAGGCACGATGGTTTCATATAGCCTATCTGGAGACATCCTTGTGAGCAAAATATCAGCTGTATTTTCTTTTGAAGCTGTGTCCGTTACCACTCCACCCTCCCTCTCTGCAGGGCCCCTCACTCTTGCTGCTCTGGGGTTGCTCTCCCCAACAAAACATCAGCATAAATGCTTTGCCTCAAACCCTGCTCCCTACCCAACTCATATGAAAAAAGCTTCATAGCAGTGGGTGAGTTTTGGAGGAATAAAACTCACAAATTAAAAATACCCTTTCACTAACTCAGTTGGCAGTTATTATGGGTGAGCGTTCTTTTCTGAGATCTCCTGAGTCCTGGCAAGGAGGGCAGGGAGGATGTGCAGGAAGCAGCATAGAGTAGGTTAAAGGGACTATAATGCTCATGACAGATCTCCATTTTTTCCTCTACTCTAAAAAGCAGTTTAATGGGACTGCAAACTAGTACAACCTCTGTGGAAAGTAATATGGAGATACCTCAAAGAGCTACAAGTAGACCTACCATTTGATCCAGCAATCCCATTACTGGGCATCTACTCAAAGGAAAAAAGACATTCTATAAAAAAAGACATCCTGCACTATAATGTTTATAGCAGCACAATTCACAATTGCAAAGATGTGGAAACAACCCAAGTGCCCATTGATACATGAGTGGATTACTAAAATGTGGTATATGTATACCATGGAGTTCTACTCAGCCACAAAAAAAAATGGTGATATAGCACCTCTTCTATTATCCTGGATACAGGGGAGCCCATTCTACTATGTGAAGTATTACAAGAATGGAAACAACCAACACATGTACTCACCATCAAATTGGTATTAACTGATCAACATTTAAGTGCACATATAGTAGTAACATTCATCAGGTGTCGGGCAGTTGGCGGGGGGGAGTGAGAATGGGTATATTCACATCTAACGGGTGCAGTGTGCCCCCACTGGGGTGGACACACTTGAAGCTCTGACTTGGGTGGGGCAAAGGCAATATACATAACCTAAACATTTGTACCCCCATAATATGCTGAAATAAAAAAAAATTAAAAAAGAAAGAAAGAAAAAAACTATCCCAATGAACACATTAGAAGTTAAAAGGACACTTATTAATAAGGACACACAGATTTCTAATAAATACAAAAATACTATGAGAAAAATATAACTTTGCCTGAATGAAATAAGTGAAGATAACTTGGTGGGAAGTTGTATAAGATAGGATTGCTGCAGCCAAGTAATAGAAATAAGAGTAAAAGCCCACAAAAAAAAGGAAAAAGAAAAAGGAAAAAAAAGCAGTTTAACACTTCAGCTCTCAATAGATATGTGATGAACCTAGGAGAGAAGGTCCTCGAGTGAGGAGAGGCAGTGGATGTGCACATTCTTTTCGGATATCTAGAACATCTACACAATCACTCAGAGTATGGAATCTTTGGATTGCTGTTAAGTTCAATGCTGAGGACCAGGAATTCTGTGCCCTTTGAAAGGCAGGTGTTTAGCTACCCACTCTGACCCTGGAGGAGGGAGGAGGTTTAACTGATGCGAAGAAAGTTCCAGAAAGGAGCTGGCAGTCCTGGAAGTTGAGCCGGCAGCACATGGCTCTGGGTGTGTAGCTATGTGGGGCACCTGGACAGGACTCAGGTGGCATCTGCTAGGGGCACTTCTGGTGAGGTTATAATTGCTAATGTTTATTCAGCATTTTCTATCCAGTAAGCACTATTTTAACTGCTTTACAAAGGTTAACTTATTAAATCCTTACCACAAACTATAAGGTAAGTAATATTATTATCCACATTTTATAGATAAGGAAGCACAGAGAGGTTCGGAGACATGCTCAAACTCACTCAGCTTGAAAGGGACAAAGCCAGGATTCAAATCCAGTCTAACTGACTCCAGAATCTACTCTCTTAGCCATTGTGACACTGTGCTAGCCAACCCCAGATCAGCTGCAGAAACCCCAGCCTGTGGCGGGGACAGAGTGAAATATTCATCTGTAGCCATTATTAAGCTATTGTCTCCCAGCTTCAAACGCATCCTTCTATGTATACCTGGCTTTGTGACGCTGGCGCTAGGACTCTGCAAACCATATTTCTGCCTTTTGCCAAAGGGCTCATTTTTAGCCTTCCCAACAGGGGGCTGCCTGGGAGACTTGCAGGGCTGGAGGAGGATGAAGGGTCCTGTCTGTTTCCTGTGGGCTTCTTGTTGCTCTCTGGCTTCCTGCCGCAGGGAGCAATACCCCAGAAATACTTCTCCCTCCCGATTGGCAGGGGCAGTGCCTTCCTGTAGCAGCCGGGAATCTAATTTGCAGTTTTCCTAGCACTTGTAGAACCACCTTCATCATATTCTCATCAGCTACATCCAGCACTAGCTGGTGGAAGGTCCCTCCACAGAGGTTAGGGTCCCAGGCCCCAGGGCTCCTCCTCTGAACTCAATACCACCAGCCCAGCTGAACAGCACCTCCTTCTCAGAGACCTGAGTTTCAGCTCCCTGCGGAGGGGGGATGGGGGGCCCTCCTCTAAATTTTTAAGTTTTAATCATTTCAACCTCTCTTGTTTTCCCTGTCCTAGGAGTAGTTGTTGCTTCCTGAAGTTGCTACATCCATAACACAGAGTTCTTCTTTTGCCTTTGCGGGTAAAGGTTCTTTATACCTAGTCAACAATTCTTCATATTACATTTTCTCTGTTAAAATAACTGTTGTGTTTTCTGCTCCTTGACTAGATCCTATTGAATACACAATCTTATGGTTAATCCTGGCACTTGGATTTGCATCAGAGTTTAATAATTTATCAATAGCTCATACGATATTGCCAAGGTTCGGGGGGAGGTGTGTTTGAAATAAACCCAGCCAGTAAAAATTCTGGGAAAACAAATAGATTCAGATCTACTTACGATGTGACAGTCTCAAGAAAATAATGTTAAATTCCTTACACCTGCCAATTCCTCATTTTATACAGCAGTGATATTCTGTCCTCACCTTTTATTAAATCAATACTGGAGACATAGCCAAGTATCTGTTGTCAATAAAGGTCATGATATTTTTCTAATCTTATGAAAATTGGGAGGGTTTCAAAAATAGGTATAATGGATAGCAAGATCTTACACTGTGAGAGACTTCTCAATGACATCTTTATCGTCCTACTACATGAGGCTCACTCAGACCAGCTAGTTTTGTGATGATGGGTAGTGGGAAACACTCTGGAGTAGGTAGCAAAGTACTTGGGTTCTAATCCCAGCTATGCTACTTCATACTAACTGGGTGACCTTTGGAAAAGCATTAACTTCTCTGAACCTCAGTTTCTTTATCTGTAAGATGGGGTTATTAATACTACTTATTCTGCCTACCTTACAGGCTTACTTAATTCACTATTTGTTGATCATCTATAGGCAAGATCTGCAGTAGGTATCCAAGGATATAGAAAAGTAAAACACGGTCCCTGCCCTTAAGCAGTTTCTAATCTAGTATTTTTCTATGCATTCAACCAACAGTTGTGGAATGCTACCTACCAGGCACTGCGCTAGGGGATAAGAACAAGGTGATGTCTAAAATGTGATCCCTTTCTTCAAGGGAATTACAGTCTAGTAGAGAGATAAGACAAGGGCACAGATAACCAGAATAGGAGGCAAGTGTGCAATAAGGGGCTGAAACAAATCAGTTAAAGAAATAGCAGGCTTACACCGAGATGCGAGGGTCAGGAGAGGCTTTGTAGCTCTGGTGCCATTGGGACTGACCATGAGCATAAAACAAAGGAAAGATGAAGGGAGTGAGTAAAAAAATGAGCCTGGGTAGCTGTCATAAGACCCTGAAGTGGAATTGGTAGAAATCAGAAAGAAGGAATGAATATAAACGATATTAGATGAACAATGCTTGGAAATCCATGTGAGGCAATAGTAAATGCATTACTGATGAGGGTACAGCAGTGAATGAGGCAGGCATGGCCTGTTTTCAAGGAGCTTTAGATTAGTTGGGATTAGGAAAAAAATGCTTAAATTCCCCAGTATGGTCCATTTTAAAATACAGTGTACTGATAGAAAATTTGAGGTTTAGTAAGGCCAATAGATCAGGAGACTATTGCCATTGGGGAAAAAAAATGATTTGTTTTACTCACAGATTTCAAGAGGAGGGGGCGCATCGCGCAACACAGTGGGGAGGGGGCACACAGGAGAGCAGCGGGGCTGGCGAGGAGGCAGAGGGAGACGGGAAGTTGCGGGTAAGAGCTTTTATTGTGGGGTCCACAGGCAGGAACGGCTGAGGCAAGGGAACCAGTTTAGTATTGGCTGGTTCAAACAATTTCAGTGAGCCCTAGAGCTTAGGGACTGTCCCCAGTTGTCTAGCACTTGGCCCTGGGGTGATTAGGGCAGGTGGCCTAGTGTGAGATAAAGAAGGTGGTGGGCCTAGGCTGGGGATTGGTTGGTTTGCAGTTGAGTTAGTAAACAACTCATCTGTGCCAATAACTCTCTCTAGACATTAGCTAACTCTGGGAAGGGACATCCCTCCAGGATCGGCAAGGCCCCAGATGTCAAAGAATCAGATTATAGAAATGAAAGACATGGTTAACACAGTCTCCTTAGAAGTAGGGGAGTTTATTCAGCTTTGTGTTCCTAGTGTCCACCACAATATTTGGTACATAATAAGTAGAGAGGATATGCAGTGTTTGCTGGATGATCAGATTAATATATCCCTTCTTTGACTCTTTTGCTTTGTTAGGGTTGGACAATGCTAACATCCTTCAGTTATCAGCTGGGTGATCACTTTCCTAGGAAGGCCCTCTCTGATTCCTCAGACTAAGTGAGGTACCCCTGTGTGGACATTTTGATGCACTTTCCCAAACCCCCTTCAGTGAAGGAGGGCTGGCAGCAGACAGCTTCAGTAGATTGTACATAAAAGTTAAACAAATAATCCTTTTAAACATTAAAGGTACTATGAAGATCAAAAACGAAAGGTGACTAAATGGTTATGTCTTTTGTGGCAAAGCTCCTTATATCATCATTAGTATTCTTTCAATTTTTTTTTTTTTTTTTGAGACAAAGTCTCACTCTCTTGCCTGGGGCGAGTGCCGTGGCGTCAACCTAGCTCACAGCAACCTCAAATTCCTGGGCTCAAGCAATCCTACTGTCTCAGCCTCCCAAGTAGCTGGGACTACAGGCATGAGCCACCATGCCCGGCTAATTTTTTTTTTCTAGATATATTTTTAGTTGTCCAATTAATTTCTTTCTATTTTTGGTAGAGACGGGGTCTCGCTCTTGCTCAGGCTGGTCTCGAACTTCTGAGCTCAAACAATCCGCCCGCCTCGGCCTCCCAGAGTGCTAGGATTACAGGCGTGAGCCACCGCGCCAGGCCTATTATTCTTTCAATTTTAAGAGACTGAAATCCAACTCGAACTTGCTCAAGAAGAATTGATTGGTCTGTATGACCAGAGAGCTATCTTCAGGCATGGCTAGAACCAAGCGATCAAATGATGTCATCAGAATTCTCTACATCTTTATTTGTCTTGCATCTATTTATCTCTCTGTGCATGACCTCATCTTTTTTTTTTTTTTTAACTGAAAATAGCCTTTGTGTCACTGGGGACAATGGCCTCAAGCAGCTCCAGCTTCCCTTATTCTCACAGATCTTGATCCAGTAAGAAGAAATCATCTTTTTTTCCAAAATCTATATAAAATTTCAGAGAAGAAACTGATGCACACTTATATCAGTCAAGACACAGAAACCACACTCATTAATTTCAACAGGAAAAATTTAACCAACAATTTTTAACCAGAACAGTAGAAGGCAGTTTTTTTAAATAAAACCTCATTTTTTAAATAAACCTCATTTTTTTTTAATAAAAGTGACTAAAACAAAAACAAGGACTTCCATGGGTCCAGAAATAGCAGGCAGAAAAGAGTAGCTACTAATTTTGGGTTTAGGATAAGTGAACAATAAAGGAACTGAGGACTAAAGGAGCACTCTCCCTCACAAAGAATGAGACCGAGACCACTTTGCAAAGGGTGTGACTAACACAGGAACCAGAAGCCTGCTGGTGGTAAGGAAATTTGCCATTCAGCACGAGCCAGAGCCAGTCTATAGAAGCAGCCTGCCACTGTGGGAGGGTATGGACTGGCTGCCACTGGTCTGTGGAAGCAGCCCACCGTTATCCGAGGGTACGGCTGCTCAAAGCTGCCAGGAAGTAGCTGCCGATGGGGAGAACATGGCCTGAGGATACTGCTAGAGCTGCCCTGTGCAGCCCCTGGGCTCACACTGTTACTAAAAGTTTGGTACTTGTCCCCAAGGCTGACTCAGTGAAAATGAAGAACGAGGAAAAGTGGCTTGAGGAGAAGGAAAGAGAAGTTTACTAATTTTCTGGCAAACAAGGAGAGCAGTGGACTAGCGTCTCAAAGATTGCCATCCTGCATTTAAGCAGAAATACAGGGCTTTTTAAAAGGGGGGGTTTCGGCAGTGAGGCATGTCCTGGCTTTGGGCTACTGTTGTTTAACTATAATTAGTGGATTCCACTGACCTTATCTCCTGGGGAGGAAGATCTCAGACATCTTCTGTGGTGTAAGGTACTAGAAAACAAACAGCAAAGAACATTTTTCTTCCTCTTCGATTGGCCTCAGGGAAGGAATGCAGGTTTTAATTCTCAAAAAAGATGGGGGTTTTAGAGAGACAACCCATAAAACATTTTGTTGCTATTTTTCCAGCCTTTATGTCTGTAACACCACCCTAAATAAATAATAATAGTACTACAGGACCAGAACCTGAAACAGAAGCATCTTCCTGCTGGTCACTCCACTGCTCTCTGTTGATGAAGTTTAACATTCTGCTGGAAGATATAGGAGAAATATTTATATGGCTAAGCTCCAAGATCACAAAACAAGGCAAAGAAGGGTGGATTTGAAGCTGGGAGATAATAAGTTAGGCACAGTCCTGCTTGGGTCATGTCAACCTTAAATAATGAAATTCAGAAAATAGGATTTAGCATAGAGTTCATTTGTGCCCAAAGCTTGAGGATGGTCACAGGGAGCATGGATTCAAGTTTCCCTGAATACACACTCCACTTAACAACAGTTAAAAACAACAGTTTAAAAACTCTTACAATAGGTGTTTAATAAATATCTTTATTTATTATATTAAATATTGCATATATTACTTTAAAACACTTGAGTTTTTAAGGAAAAAAGAAGAGGCAGTTCTTAAGTTGTTTACCAAGAATTTACATTAACATAACATAACCTATTGATTGGCTAGACATTGTTCTTTGTATCTCAAATTCCAGGAACTTGAGGATAATGGGTAAGGATGCTAGTCTGGAACAAAATGTCTTTAAACAATTCCATGACTGAAATCCCAAGCTCCTGTTTTCCTGAGCCTGATAAATTTTGTATACCTCACATAGCTCAGACTGCTCTGAGCCATTTTTCTTTTCTCAGTGGTATGCATAGCCCTGACCCAATCACTGACCAGGGGAAAGAAGACTCTGATTCGCTAAGTCCAGGACAGGTTCATGCAAAGCTCATTCCTGTGGTCAAGCAAAGAGCTGGGAAAGCAGCTCCACCTGTACTACACACGGATTTTTAACAGGTAAACGTTGGAAAAAGGGCAAGGAAATGTTTTACGGGTTGTCTCTCTAAAACCCCATGCAGGAAATAACACTCTCATTCCTGCCCCAAAGCAAGTAATCCAAGGGTTAGGAAAATGTTTCTTGCTGTTTGTTTTCTATTAATAGTATCTTAAACTACAGGAGACGGCTCAATAGAATTGCCCCACAAGGGTCACCAGATCATCTTCACTGGAGAAAAGATCTACCAA
Organism: Avahi laniger; assembly: GCA_963575035.1. Lineage (NCBI taxonomy): Eukaryota > Metazoa > Chordata > Mammalia > Primates > Indriidae > Avahi > Avahi laniger. The sequence goes on from CAUYSK010066283.1 coordinate 15,031, forward strand.
CTAGAGTTAAACAACAATAGTCCGAAGCCACGACATGTTGACGCTGGTCACATAGACCCAAGCCCACCCACTGAAAGCCCCCTTTAAAAAGCCCTGTATTTCTGCTTAAAGGCAGGATGGCAGTCTTTTGAGACACTAGTCTGCCACCCTCCTCATTTGCCGGTAAATTAATAAACTTCTCTTTCTTTTTTCTCAAACCCCTTGTCCTCATTCTTCATTCTCACTGTTCGGTCTTGGGGATAAGTACCGAACTTTTGGTAACAAAATTGCTTCTGCATAGAAAAGATGGATTCTTCTACCAAGAAAGGAAAGAACACTAGGCAAAGTAAAACAATAGATAACCTCTGTATGTTATATGTTGACCTTGAAATGTTTGATTCCATTTGAGGTTGTTAGTACAAAAAACGGACAAGTAAGCCTTTTCTTTAAGACTATAAAACTGCATTCATACATTCATTCAAGAGATATTTATTAAACACCTGTTATAAGAGAAGAACATCCTTACCAGTACTAAACTACCGGCATCTCTTTGGACACAGGCAAAATTAGGTGGTCTAAAAATGAAAAGGCAGTCATAAATAGGGTGGAGATGAGAAAATAGTACCTTTATTTAATGATTAAATGTCTTAAGAAATATGTATATGATCTTGTAGCTAAGTTTTTAAATACGACTCATGGTCAAATTGGAAGGAGAGAGTATGGTCTAGCAGTTAGGAGCACAAACTATGGCACAAGATTGGCTGCATTCAAATTCAGTTCTCCTACAATGTGACATCAGACAAAAAACTGGTAACTTGTGTTCAAGTTTCCCTATATGTAAAATTTAAACAACATTACCTATTTGATAGGATTTTGGGGAAGATTAAATAAGCTAACATCTGTAAAGCTCTTAGACTAGTGTCTGGCAAGTATTTAGCATTATATGCCTATAGCTATTATTATGAATTGGTTTTATAGCCATTATTATGAATTGATTATGACTGTGATATCAAGTAATATGGCTTTCACTCTATTAGCTAATTTGAAATCCCTGTATTTCCAAAATAAGAAAAAAAAATTAAAAAACCATCTAACTGCTATATACATGCTAGCACCCTCAAAGGAGGCCATTCTGTAGGAAAAACATTTATTTTCACTACCTTATGATATTGAAGTAGCCTCTTCATGAACATAAAATCATAGATTTCATGGAACCAAAAAACAAAACAAAACTTGTTCTTGGTATTATTCTACAGCATACAAAAGAAGATACAAATCTATTCTTTATAATCTTTAAATATTTATAAAATTGTTTGAAAATATAAAATCTTCCCTGAAAATCAATTTGTATATATATATTTTGTCAAAAGAATGTTTTCTTCATAGAGTACTCTCAGGATTTTTCTTTTTCCCTTTTAAAAGGGAACTGCCTCTGTAAAACCAATGTTTGAAAATCACACCAGGACATTCCGAGCAAGAGATGGACTCCATCTCCGGCTGAGTCAGAGAAACCCTTTCTTAATGAGGACTCTGGCACTGACTATGGACCTCTGAGGCCTTCTTATTGTGACACATTCTGAAATATTAGTGATAAACTGAAGTCTGAGATATCAAGTATCTTAGTAAGCCCTCATCAGTGAATGTTAAGATGTCAGGGCAGTGTAGTCACAAGAATAAGAAATTATATTTCTTTTCCTTTTAGAAATAGGGCTGTATTCTTTAACAATGCTTATACTAGTCAGAGTTACAGGACTATACGCAGTATTAATACTTGAGTATCCACTTGAAAAGAGGTAGAAACAAGAGAAAACATGTCACAAAGTACATGCATTTGGAACTTATCCTAAATCATCATAGTGTGTATACGCATGGACATATATACACATACTCATGTGCATATACACACACACTCACTAAATATTTCTAAATCATAAGTACTGGATTAAGTAAAAATTATAATATGATACAACAGAATTTTTTGTATGTAATAGGAGATTAAATATTTTAATAACACCATTGTTCTGATTCCTACAAATAAGTTTAAGAAATATAACATAGAACTGGCATTTTCAATCTGGTCTATAATTACACATTAAAAAGTACTAGATTCAGGGCTCTATTAATGAAGATTTAGTTACAGTAACATTCTATTAAAGACATTATTAGCAAAGGTAGAAGCAACATGGGGCAGAGATGCATTATTCTCCTTGTCAAGTTTTATGGAGGGCTACCATGTTTCCATAAAATGCCTTGTTTCCTCATTAGATAAAATGAGGACAATGATAGCCACTTCTTAGCTTTATTGGAAGATTAAATGAAACAATGTATATTTCAAAGGCAAACACATAGAGCCTGGCATTGATTAGTGCTGATAAATAGTATTTTCCCTCCTGCTTCAGACTCCTGAGTAGCTGAGAGTATAGGCATGCGCCACCAGGGTTAATTTTTCTATTTTTTGTAGTGATGGGGTCATGCTATTGCCCACACTGGTCTCAAACTCTTAACCTCAAGCAATCCTCCTGCCTCAGCCTCCCAAAGTGCTAGGATTATAGGTATGAGCCACCGTGCCTGGCCCATTCCTACAACTTGTGAATGTGCAAAAGGGATTCATATTCTCTTTTGCTCACATGATTATCCTATTACTTATACATGAATGAGGCACTTCCAGATTCCTCAAGCAAATAAATAATTCTATGGTTGTGAAAAAATGTAAAAATTTTAAAGACTAGGTTGGGAAGTAATTAAAGCAAGATTCCAAAATCAAACATTGAAACTTGTTCCTTGGTCTCTGAACACATAATTAATAAGGATAAAATAGATCTGGACTACTTTTAGACAAAAAAAGAAAAAATGACAAATACAGTCGCATGTCAATATTAGGGGCGTGTTCTGAGAGAGGCATACTTAGGCGATTTTGTCATTGTGCCAACATCATTGCATGTACGTATGCAAATCTGGATGGTATAGCCACTACATACCTAAGCTATATGGTATAGCCTATTTCTCCTAGCTACAAACCTGCACATGATGTTATTGTAATGCTGCAGTCCCCATCCCCTGGGCCTCGGACCAGTACCGTCTGTGGCCTGTTAGGAACCGAGTCACACAGCAGGAGGTGAGTGGCCAGTGAGGGAGAGCAAAGCTTCATCTGTATTTACAGCTGCTCCCCATTGCTCACATCACCACCTGAGCTCCGCCTCCTGTCAGATCAGCAGCAGCATTAGATTCTGCCTTATGGTGAGTTGTATAATTATTTCATTATATATTACAATGTAATAATAATAGAAATAAAGTGCACAATAAATGTAATGCTCTTGAATCATCCGGAAACCATCCCCCATCCCTGGTCCATGGAAAAATTGTCTTCCATGAAACTAGTCCCTGGTGCCAAAAAGGTTGGCGACAGCTGCTGTACTGAATACGTAGGCAATGGTAACTCAATGGTAAGTATTTTTGTATCTAAGCATAGAAAAGGTAATGATGCCATAACGGCTATGACATCACTAGGCTATAGGAATTTTTTAGTTCCATTATATTATAATATTATGAGATCACCATCCTGTATGCAGACCATGGTTGACCAAAACATTGTTATGCAGCATATGCTTTCCTAGGGATGGCCACATGACCCAGTTATGGGCACTGAGCTGTAAAGGGAAGTCTGCTTGCTGATTTCTGAAAAAGATTTTGCTTCCTAACAAAAAGAGGGAGAAATAATCCACTTTCCCCACTTTCTGTCTTTGGAGCTGAACCACAGCAACCTGAAGATTAAAAAAAGCCAAGATCTGAGGATGGTAGATCAGAAGAATAGAAAACCCATGGAATACTCATCTATGAGCCCTGAAATAACCCTTGGGACTGCCCACCTTTAGCCCTCTTGTTTCATTAGATTATTTACACCTTTATATCATGTATTCTGTTACTTGCAGTCGAGTGCATCCTGAACATACCACTACTTTTTTTCTGTATTTTCCAACTACCCCACTGAGCTCCATGGAGCAAGAAATTGGTCTATTTTTTTCATTGCCATATCCTCAGGTCTTAAAACAGAGCCTGGCATATAGTGAATTCTTGATAAACATTTGCTGAATGAATGAATGAATGCCCAATGATCTATCTTCATTGGCTCTCTACTTCTGCAGAATAAAGTCCAAAAGGTCAACCTGGTGTTTAAGGCCCTCCATGATGTGGCCTCAGTCCATCTTTCAAGTCTTATCTTTACCTGCACATACCCTAGAACTCAGGAAAGCTGGACTATTTCCTGTCCTCCCAAACACCCTATCTTAGTCCATTTGTGCTGCTATAACAAAATACCACAGACTGGGTCATTCATAAGAAACAGAAATTCATTTCTCACAGTTCTAAAGGCTAGAAGTCCAAGATCAAGGCATCAGCAAGTCTGGTTGTCTGATGAAGGCTGCATCCTTCAGAGGAGAGGAACGCTGCATCCTCACCTGGCAGAAGAGCAAGCCGGCCAAGCCTGTGTGAAGCCTCTTTCATTAGGGCCCTAATCCCTTTCAAGACAGAGAAGCCCTTTGGGCCTAATCACCTCTTAAAGGCCCCATCTCTTAATATCACATTGGCAACACCTGAATTTTGGAGGGAACACATTCAAGCCATAGCACATGCCCCTAATTTATTGATGCAGGACTTTGGCTCCATGGAATGGCATATGCTCCTCCTCCACCACCTCTATACTTTTCTCTCATTTTTAAGCTCCAGATCTTCTCCCAGAGCACTTTCGCTGATACCTTCCAGGTATAAAGACCTTTCCTATTCTGTGTCCCCTTCTCCTTTGAGCCATATATCAATTTTACACATTTACAATAATTACTTGGTGTACTCATCTCGATTAGATTATAAGCTCCTTGAGGCTAGGAAATTCACCCAAGAAGCAAACATAATATTATATAATGCTTTACCCCAGTAAGTTCCTAATACATTTTTGTTTGTCAGTGAAGAATAAATAGTATTAAAGCAAGCCTATTTAAAATTTCCATTTTAAAAGTACTTTAGGCCCAGCAATTGGTGCAGACTCTCATGGAAGCAATGGTCTTAATGCAGTGCAGGAGGGGAAAGAAAGGAGGGAAAGAGACTTGTTGGAAGTGTTGGGAGCAAGCACAGATGCCTTTTCTCTTGCCGATGATAGCAAAGTTCTTAATGAAAGATGATCCCAATCGATACAGCCAGACAGCTGATTTATATAATGGCATCAAGCTGAAGTAGTGGTCTTTCTCTGCACAGTGCCGTGAAAGGGGGAAAGGCTACCATGCTGGAATAACCAGGGGACGCCACAAGTAGATCTGTGGATGGCAGTTGGTGGTCGTAAATATGGTCCCCCAGCTGCAAGGCACAGGAGAGCTCCAGAGAGCAGCCTGCTTGAGGCTGGATGCTGAAGACTGACGGTGGGGCTAGCGCCGCTGCTGTATTTTGGCTGCTGCTGCTGCTGCCACCGGGCAGATACCGCAGTGAGGGGTCTGACCGCGCTGAGTGCTCTCAGGAGCCTGGGTTGTGGCTCGGAATAAGAAGTTAAAGAGAGTGAGGGCTGGGAGGTGGGCAGGACTCACCAAGGAGCTGCAAACCCAAACAAGAAATTCAGGGAGCAAAAGGAGAGAAAGAGTGAGCTTGAGCCAAGACATCACGCCAAGTGGAACTGGAGGAAATGTCATCATTGGTAAAGGAGGACTTGGAGAAGAAACTGTTTAAGCCACTCTCGCAGAATCTGTACGAGTTTATTGAAATAGAGTTCTCGGTTCAAGACAGGTATTACCTCTGTGTATCAGGTAATTTGTTCTTTCTGTTTACTGTTTCAAAAAGCAAATTGCTCAAAGATGCTTGGGTGATAGAGGGAGATTTTTAAAAAATTTATGTTCCTATACAGCACGTGTGTCTTCTTGTAATAGAGCTTAAGTAAGCCAAGTTTAAGAATTTGTATTCTACAGAATTTTTTTAGAGTGTTAAAGATGGAAAAAAACCAAAATATTATATTGAGAATATTTTGGTTAGTTGTTCAGAAATGAAACTGGATATGTACTTCTCCTGATTTGATTATTTTGTCTCCAGTCTTTTATTTAATTCACTTGCGTGACATGTAATTTTATCGTGTAAGAACTCATTTTTAAAAATGCAACAGAGAGCTCTCTGTGTATTTTTAAATTCATGGAAGAATTGAGTTATGCAGCTCTATTTGCAATCAATCTGGGCAAGTGGGGTTCTCCCTTTTCATTCCCAGAGAGAAACAAAATCTTAGATTTCTTTCTGAGGGCTTAGACTTCCTGGTGGTTTATTTTGAAGACAGAAATTATCTTTTAAAATTTCTTTCTCTTTTAAGAAGTATGCTCACAAAAACAATACTGTAATGATAGAAATTTTGCTTATGAAAATGGAACTTTAAGGATAAGAAGATGTTCTCTAAACTATTTAACTAAAATAAAGGTTTTTCCTTTATGCTTCTAAAATTCATGAAAATTGTCCAAAGCTAAGAATAGGCTTTTGCACCTAATTACGACTTGCCTGACCTGTGATTTTTGTGTTGAATTTAGATAGGAATGCTCATGCCATTATTGAATTTAATATACAGCACTCCCTTCTCCCAATACATGCCTTTTAATACTTTTCATGGGCTTAGGAGGAACGAGCTTAGAAATTTTTAAGTGTTCATTGTGGACTTGCCTATTTAAGGCCCACACCTCTTTTCAGAAAACAACTTGTTATAATTCCCTTTCTGATAATTGGCTTAGAAGGACTTTCTAAAGGTGTCAAGAGGAAGTACTGTAAGGGAAGTAGAACATCCCTAGAGAGAGTGCTAAGAATTCTTTAAAACTCTATTATTTCTAATAAATATGGTAATATTTACCTAATAATAAGAATAATAATATTTATCTAACAGTTTAGCATATTTTGCTATATAACTACAAAGCATGGAGACTTGGCATATCAGCAATGTAAAAAACTTAATCGGCCCAGGAAAGAGAAATTAAATTATGGAAAAAAGTCAATTGAAACAGTTTAAGAAACTATATTTTATATTAACCATCAGATCACTGTATTTTAAAGTATTTTTACTTAATATATTAGAAGATGCATATTCCAACATTATAATTTAATAACTTTGTACTTACTGTAATTCTCACTTTATAAAGCTAATTTCTCATTGTGTAACATTAGTATACAAGTATTTTTAAAGAAAAACTTATTTTTAAAAATCACAAAAGTTTATATATCTAGTTCACCGAATATATCTTAGTGCCTCCCTCAAAATTATGTAATTAACTAAACTTGTTCTACATGACATGGAAAAAAAAGTCTCCTAGACTTAAATGTTTGGAAATAATTCAATGATTCTGTCATGGAAGAAGTAAGGAAAAAACAAGATCTTCTCGAAGATGAGGAAGAGAAGACAATATTGTGATATTCCAGATACAAGTTAACATTATATGCCAAATTAGTTCACTAACTTTTCACAATTCTCTTCCACGTCATAGCCATCAGTTTGAGAGCACTTTCCCTGAATGTAACATGTTTTTATGACAGTTGCAAATACATTTTGACAGAATAGTAATTTAAAATAAGTCAGCGTGATGCTTAAGAGTCCTACATTTTTTACCCCATTTTATTCAGAAATTTTTCATGTGTATGAATCAAACAGGTCACATAATTGTTGGGACAAGTAACTCCGTACTTCGAGTGCTGGCTGCCTTCAGGGAGTAGGGCCGCATAGTTTTGATTTCCTCTTTATACCCTACATCCAGCAGTTCTGGATTTGTGAGACTCATGAGTCCAGGGTAGCCAAGTATATTTTTCAAATTCATGAAATTATGTTTAAATATGGTTAAACTTTCTATTTATGTGACCAGACTCTGTCTTTTGCACGAGTCTCACAACCAAAGGATTGTGAGTTACTGTTAAATCTTGATGTTTACCTGGTCGATGTCAAAATCAGATGTCAAAAACTCAATTTCCCTCTCTGTAGTTTGCTAGGATGTAATTGCAGATTTCCTGGGACCTCAGGCCCCTTCCTCCTCAGGGTTTGCTTGGTCATTTCTCCCCGGGATTAGCTTCCTCTAGCCTACAACATCATTATCACTGGCAGTTAAAGGCAGCATCTTCTTATGAAGGAGGGAGGAGCTCTGTTATGTGCAGGCACTAGAAAAGAATAAGTCATGTGTACAATGAAGAGTGTGCAAATGACTTAAAGAAATTCTGAAAGTCTTGAAATAGCATATTCAAGCATTAGTCAAAATTGAATGAGAAGTAACAGGGCATGGTGAAACAGACCTTGGAATGCTTAGAATCAGACAGATGTGGTGTAAAAGCTGGCCTTGCTTTGCCCACCTACTGGCTGAGAAATTTGGAGCAAGATAATTACCTACTCAGGCCTCAGTGTTGACATCTCTGAAACAGAAATAAAAACACCTACATCTGCATACAGTGCTCCCTATCCTTACCAGACAGGATAAATTATGTTCCAAATAAATAAAATAAAAGATAAAAGTAATACTTTTGAAACATAGGAAAAATATATTTACTGTAAAAATATATGCTGAAGTATATGTGTACATGTGTATATACTGTAAACATACATTTATAGTAAGTATAAGTACATCTTTATTATATAAAGACTTGATATATTATTTATTATATAAATTAAAATTTATATGCCTATTTAAATACAGATTATTTTTAATTATTCTCATCTTTAGAAAAACATTTTCCATTCATAGATATTAATCTAAAAATAAATGGCATTGACTAGAATTATAAAAATATTAATAGTATGCATAAGTTCTCTACATGTATTACTTTTTTTTTTTAAAGCACTGAACTACTTTTATTTTGCTCAGAGTGGTCTGAGAATAAAGGCAGCATATATTACTTTTTGATGCCAGAACAGAATTTCTTCTCTGTAAACCAAAGAATCTAATAATTTTGTCAAATCACTTATAATAAGAATGTTAACAATAAGAATATTAAATAAGAATCAGTTAACAAGAAAGAGAGATTGCTAAAAGCAATTTAAAAGGCTTCATTTGAAACCACTGCTGCTAAATTGTGAATTCCCAGTATCTTAATGATAGCATAAACTAAAGAATTTTTTTTTTAATTTTCATTTCAGTGGATAATAGTATTGTCTGGGGAGAGATTAGTTTAACTTTTTCAGCTCTAAATTGAGGACAAATTATTCTAGTACGTAGTGTTTTGTAAGAATAAAAAGTGGGATAATGCTTTGAAAAGTTTTTATACAATGAGAGATGTTGTTAATAATATTAAATAGTAGACTAACAACTGCATAGGCCAAAATATATCCAAACAGGTATACATATGTTCTGAAAATAGAGCTAAGCATAGTTTATTAATATACACATATTCTTTATTTTTCAAGTTGCAGATTTATTCAAGGCTGTTCTGATATATAATAATTTAACATCTTCCCTTTCATGACCTATAATATTTCCTTTAATAAATATTAATATGCTTTGTTCTGCAACAATAGGAATCTTGTGCTCAAAAAGAACACACAAGAAAATTCTAATTTGACTGCATTTATTATTCTCCATTTCTAAAAATTATGAAAAGAAAGTATAGGATTGATTTACAAATTGATTTTTAAATTGATTTAGTCGTAAATATCATAAAATTTACCACAAAACTTAGTTAGAATCAGGATTGTGAGATGGGGAACAAACCTTGAATACCAAAGTAGATTTTATACTTTAAAAACACCCTTCATTATTTTTGCTTAATTCTCTCTCTCTCATACACACACACATACACAGAGACACACAAGGCAAGTGCATTTGTGGAATATCACTAAATGTCTCTAAGAGGGGATTTAAATAAAATATTCTCCCTTCCGAGATCAGACGAGATCAGGCGCGTTCAGGGTGGTATGGCTGTAGTAAATAAAATATTCTGACTCTCCAAATCAGGATACTTGTAGATGGGAACTACAGTACGGAAATGCCGATGTTCCCATTTGGGTCCTCTTATTATCTTGCATTTATTGTGACTTAGTTTTTAGTTCTAAAGGGACCAGGAGTTTGGGTTTTAGAGTTAAAATATTATCATTATCTCTAAAACCAACAATCTACGACATCATCATCAATTGGTAACTCATGAGACAGATTTTCCCAGTGGCTAATCTACCGCTTTGGAGATATAAATGTGGAAATCAAGATGTCCTGCCAGTTCTAAGCTCCAAGCCACATCATTTGTAGAGCGAATGGAAACTTTATAGCAGAGCTTTGAAGGAGAAAAAACATTAAACAATTTTCATTAGAATGACATTCTTGATGATGGGATGAAAGGGATGGTTAGAAGGCATGCCTGTGGAGTGCCAGGCACAAAGCTACTTAATGACCTTTATACGGTTCCTTTTAATCTTCGAGACAACCTTATGAAATAGATAAAATTCCTGTTTTGCAGATGAGGAAACCATAGGTCACAAGAAGTTAAATAACTACCCCCAGGTCACAGGTAGTAAATCTAATTCTAAAACCCAAGTTCTTTCCACTTTACCACACTGCTGCTAACCAGTAAGAACAGCTGCATTTCTTAACATATGTACCAGGCACTATGGTAAGTCCTTCGCATATATTACCATAGTAGCCACTTCTTATGAATGAGAAAATCAAGGATTACAGTGGCTGAATAACTTGCCCAACATCACCAACTAATAAGTGACAAGTGAAGGCTTTAAATACTGGTTCACTTGTGTCTGACCACTATACTATATTGCTTTCAGTGGGTGCATTGAGGATATGCTAGATTGGACCTCATAAAACCAAACTTTGTGAAAGCCTCATTGAATGTTCTTCTTTCTTTCTTTGGTGCTTCTGTCCACATAAAATCATTTTCCTTCTCTTCCATTCTATCTTCTATTTCTGGAAATGCATCAATGACTCATGTCCTAACTTGCTTGCAGCCAATCATTTTCATTTTAAAAACATTTAGTACAGCCCCAAATTTGATTTTTTAAAAACATTTCTAGAAAAAATATTATTTGAAAACTACTCTTTGCTGGGTGCAGTGGCTCACACCTATAATCCCAGCACTCTGGGAGGCCAAAGTTGAAGGATTGCTCAAGGCCAGGAGTTTGAGGCTAGCCTGGGCAACATAGCAAGATCCCATCTCTACAAAAAATTAAAAATTAGCCAAGCATAGTGGCTGGTGCCTCAGTGCCCCTACTCAGGAGGCTGAGGCAGGAGTAGTGCTTGAGCCCAGGAGTTTGAGGTTACAGTGAGCTATGATCACGCCACTGCACTCTAGCCTGGGCAACAGCCTTCTGAGTGACCTATCATCAATACTTTGTAACATTTCACTGCTGCTTCTTTTCTTCCATATCTCATAGTAATTTTTTCTTATTATTTATTAAATAACTTAAATGATGAAAACAATTCCATGATACCAGGATGTAAAATAACAGAGTTGTTTATTTAAAGCATTTCTGTGCAACTTGTGAGCTACTGTTTTTCTTCTGTCCTGCCAAATTAATATTGGATCAATTGGCCAATCTTTCCATTTAGCTTTACAAATATTGACGATTTTACCACGGTAATAGAAGGACAAAGTTTATTTTCACTTTTAAATTAAAGTAAATGATTGGCATGACATTAAGATTATAATTCTGAAAATGTTAACTAAAATATTAAAACTAGAGCAAAATAATTCTGAAATTCCCTGGGTCTATAGATATCTTTCACTGAATCATAATTTTACAACAGAAGCACTAATGTTACTGAAACCAACTCTCTAACATTTTCACTACATAAATACGTTTTTTGTTTTAAGACAATGTGATAAGTTTCCACTTTGCCATCGCATTAATGTGGATACGGCCATTTAATTTTAGCTGGCAGTAAAGCGCAAGTGTGCAAATTAGGGATTGGGTCTACTCCAACCTGTGCAGACTTCTTTGGCTCTGGACTAAAGACAATTCTTGGAGCCTTCTTAGTTCTAAAAGAGACTATTTTGTCCAATTAAAAAGGCTGTACTCTCTCTCTCTGTGCTACATCCTTTTATCAAAAGGTTAACTTTTTAAAGAATGCTCTTTTTATTTTCCTCGTTTGGCAATTAGCGAGACAGCGACCATTAATGTAAGAAAACCTGATGACTGGTAGATCCTACCTTCTTAACATCTCTTTACTCCATTCCCCACTCCAACCTACCCTTTATGGAATGTCCTAATAGAAGTTTCTAAAATTTAAAGTTCAGCCTGTCCGTTCACTTAAATTCCTTCAGCGACACTCTCCCCTTTTGCACGTGTGCGCGCACACACGCACAGCTTTTGGAATAACATTTGAACTCCTTAGCTTGGTATTCCAGACCCTTCAGGAACTAGCTCTTGCCTAACTTGCTTCCTAGCACCTACCTCCTCACACTTCATGCCAACGCAACTGCCTCCCGGTGGAAGGAACTGTCTCCAAGATCTCTTTCTTCTTTAAAGAGACAAGATCTGGCTCTGTTGCCCACACTGGAGTGCAGTGGCACAATCATAGCTCACTGTAACCTCGAATTGCTGGGCTCAAGTGATTCTCCTGCCTCACCCTTGTGAGTAGCTGGGACTATAGACATGCACCACCACGCTCAGCTAATTTTTTGTAGAGTCAGGGTCTTACTATATTGCCCAGGCTGGTTTTGAACTCCTGGCCTCAAGTGATCCTCCCGCCTCAGCCTCCCAAAGTGCTGGGATTACAGGTGTGAGCCACTGCACCTGGCCTGTCTCCAAGATCTTAGCCTTAGGAAGTATGACAGAATCAACTGTGCCTCCATTTCAATGCACCAGCCTACTAGCCTAAGGGATTCTCTTCTAATCCTTCCCTCCTCCCAAAGCTAATGTCTACACCAGTGGAAGTAGACTTCTTTTAGCACTAGAGAAGCATAGATGGGCAGAGCCCACCAACTTTTGTGCAATGTCAGGAGGGTCATAGACCCTGAGCCAGTTCACTGACCTCAGATTAAAATCTTTGGCTTGAGGTCCTCTCCAGGATGTGCCCCTCAATCACTCCTGCTGTCCCCAAAATGTGCAACCCCTCCTCTTCCAACTTCCTGGAATATATAATCTCAACCATAGTCTTTAGTCTTCCTTCCAATTACCTTTTCCAATCCTAGCTAACCCAGGGACTGGCACACAATATATACTCAGTCAGTGTTGGTTCATTAAGCAGTCCTCTGTGAGCTTGAAATTCTAGAGAAACTGCCCTCATGGAGGAAATCCATGATCTTCCCCAAGTCAGATGCAGGGAGAAGGCTGAACTCTGCCTTATGTAACAAAGTGACTTCATGGGATTGTCTCCAAAGCTTTGGAATTCTCCATCCTCTTGATTCCCACAGCATTACACTGTCAGACCTGTCTCTGTTCTGAGGCCCCGTCTCAGACCTCTTTGCTGCCATCTTGTTCTTCTTCACTTTCTCTCATCTCTTTGTTCCCTAAAAACCTGGTCTTGGAAATTTTTCCACACTCAAAAATCCCAAGTCTATCTCCAGCCCTAAACTACAAAACTTCCATTTCATTATGTACTAGACAATTCATGGCTACCTCATCAGTATGTTAAAAACAAAACTCATTTTTCCACCAAACTAGCTCCTCCTCCATACTTTCCTATTCGGGTTTGCATCCGGTGTTTGGGTTTCATCCGGGATTATTTCCATCCAGTGTTGTCAATGCCTCATGTAAAATCTTGGATTTTCCACTTCTATTTCCACTGCCCACATCCCAGGCCCAGCTTCCTATAAGCAGCCTCTTCAAACAAACAACACACTTTAATTACTGTAAACCAGGCACTATCCTAAGTCCTTTATATACATTCTCCACGTTAATCTTTATATTAATACTTGTGAGTTTGTATGATTCTGATGTCCACTTTCCAACATAAGAAAACTGAGGTTTAATTTCATCAAAGATTAAGTAATTTCCTCAGACTGTACTGTCAGAGGTGATGTCATGATTTGATTCTAGAACGTCCAATGCCGGAACCCACTAAGCTGCCTTTTCCCGAGCACCCCAGTGCCTCTCTCGTGTCTTATTCAATGTGTCCTGTGCATCTCTGCTGCCCAAAAAATGCTCCTTTAACAGGGCACCATTTTATTAGTCTCCTGCTCAAGGAGGAAAGAGACTGAATATGTAAGTCAGAACTGTTTACTTTCCTGATCTTACTTTCTTATATTGTCATCAATTAAAATTCCAACTTGTTCTGATAAACACTTGGCACTGACTGTTTGCTAACATGAAGCGTCTTATTTCCTGCCCTAAGCTGAACCTCATTCCCCACCACAAAGCCCAGAGCTCAAAGCACATAGCTCAATATTCTACATGACAGACATTACTGTGGCAGTATGTAACCACAATTGTAGCAAAAATAAAGTTAACATTCTGAGCAAATTTGGAGGCATACCCATGAAGATTCAGATACATCAGGGTTCAAAACTGGGGTGCATCTATAATGTGGGTTCAAGGTCATTATATAAAAAGGGCACACAAAAATATTGGAAAGTGTGCCTTGAATAAATTATCTTTTAAAAATTGATGTATTAATAAATGATTTTTCTATTCTGCAGTGACCAAAAATGAAGAAGTAAAAATAATTATGGTGAAACACTACAGAATAGGGTTAGATGAAAAATATGAAGTAACAAAAAAGTGGTCTTTGAATGATCTGCGGATGATTGATGGAAAAGAAGCAGATACTGTAAGTGTTACATTTTATAAGGTGATACAGGATCAATACACTGGAGATCTTTATGTTCAATATCCTGCTTCATATATTCTTGGCATGTACTAAGTGTTGAGATGACATTATATGCTTCTTAAGTGGTGTGGTTTAATCTACTGAGATGATCTACTGGTTTTTAGTTCTGTTTTTATCAGTTTAAATTAGAATTTTGTCTATTAAATTTAAAGGCATCTTTCCCAAGGGCCTCTTATCAGGTTTTTTTTTTTTTTTTGAGACAGAGTCTCACTCTGTTGCCCTGGCTAGAGTGAGTGCCGTGGTGTCAGCCTGGCTCACAGCAACCTCAGACTCCGGGGCTCAAGCGATCCTTCTGCCTCAAGCCTCCCGAGTAGCTGGGACTACAGGAATGCGCCACCATGCCTGGCTAATTTTTTCTATATATTTTTAGTTGTCCAGATAATTTCTTTCTATTTTTTTTAGTAGAGACGGGGTCTTGCTCTTGCTCAGGCTGGTCTCGAACTCCTGAGCTCAAACGATCTGCCCGCCTCGGCCTCCCAGAGTGCTAGGATTACAGGTGTGAGCCACCGCGCCTGGCCCTCTTATCAGGTTTAACATAATCTACCAGTCAATGCTGAAACTTTAAATGCTATTTTTCCAAATATATGATGCTTCCACGATCACCCTCTCCCCACCCCGATTTCTTCCATGTTTTGGGAATTCCTTCCCTCATCTTCAAATTTTACTGTCATCAAGCCCACTTCATCCTCCAGAAGGATTATATAACTCTTGGAAATCCTATAATCTTAGGGT